>JALAJA010000175.1:115000-133238 GCA_023376005.1 Doryteuthis pealeii | reverse complement strand
CGGAACAGCTGAGAGTCTCACGGGGGGGGGGGCGTACAGGGGAAGTACCCGTTGCAAACGGGTGTACCCGCGACGGGAGACCCCTCACGGGGGGGGCGGTCACGTGAAGAGGAAGTACCCGTTGCAAACGGGTTTTCCGACTAAGGGGGATGCCGACGGGGCTAGGGAGAACTTAAAGGGGAAGTACCCGTTGCAAACGGGAGTACCCGCGATGGGAGAGTGCTCACGGGGGGGGCTGTCACGTAAAGGGGAAGTACCCGTCGGAAACGAGGTTTCCGGCAAAGTGGGATGCCGACGGGGCTAGGGAGAACTCGAAGTACAAGTACTCGTTGCAAACGGGAGTACCCGCGACAGGAGAGTGCTCACGGGGGGGGGGGGTACAGGGGAAGTACCCGTTGCAAACGGGGGTACCCGCGACGGGAGACCCCTCACGGGGGGGGCGGTCACGTGAAGCGGAAGTACCCGTTGCAAACGGGATGCCGACGGGGCTAGGGAGAACCCGAAGTACACGTACTCGTTGCAAACGGGAGTACCCGCGACGGGAGAGTGCTCACGGGGGGGGGCGTACAGGGGAAGTACCCGTTGCAAACGGGTGTACCCGCGACGGGAGACCCCTCACGGGGGGGGGCGGTCACGTGAAGAGGAAGTACCCGTTGCAAACGGGTTTTCCGACTAAGGGGGATGCCGACGGGGCTAGGGAGAACTTAAAGGGGAAGTACCCTTTGCAAACGGGAGTACCCGCGATGGGAGAGTGCTCACGGGGGGGGGCTGTCACGTAAAGGGGAAGTACCCGTCGGAAACGAGGTTTCCGGCAAAGTGGGATGCCGACGGGGCTAGGGAGAACTCGAAGTAGAAGTACTCGTTGCAAACGGGAGTACCCGCGATGGGAGAGTGCTCACGGGGGGGGGCGGTCACGTAAAGGGGAAGTACCCGTCAGAAACGAGGTTTCCGGCAAAGTGGGATGCCGACGGGGCTAGGGAGAACTCGAAGTACAAGTACTCGTTGCAAACGGGAGTACCCGCGATGGGAGAGTGCTCACGGGGGGGGCGTACAGGGGAAGTACCCGTTGCAAACGGGGGTACCCGCGACGGGAGACCCCTCACGGGGGGGGCGGTCACGTGAAGAGGAAGTACCCGTTGCAAACGGGTTTTCCGACTAAGGGGGATGCCGACGGGGCTAGGGAGAACTTAAAGGGGAAGTACCCGTTGCAAACGGGAGTACCCGCGACGGGAGAGTGCTCACGGGGGGGGCTGTCACGTAAAGGGGAAGTACCCGTCGGAAACGAGGTTTCCGGCAAAGTGGGATGCCGACGGGGCTAGGGAGAACCCGAAGTACACGTACTCGTTGCAAACGGGAGTACCCGCGACGGGAGAGTGCTCACGGGGGGGGGGGCGTACAGGGGAAGTACCCGTTGGAAACGGGTGTACCCGCGACGGGAGACCCCTCACGGGGGGGGCGGTCACGTGAAGAGGAAGTACCCGTTGCAAACGGGTTTTCCGACTAAGGGGGATGCCGACGGGGCTAGGGAGAACTTAAAGGGGAAGTACCCGTTGCAAACGGGAGTACCCGCGATGGGAGAGTGCTCACGGGGGGGGGGGCTGTCACGTAAAGGGGAAGTACCCGTCGGAAACGAGGTTTCCGGCAAAGTGGGATGCCGACGGGGCTAGGGAGAACCCGAAGTACACGTACTCGTTGCAAACGGGAGTACCCGCGACGGGAGAGTGCTCACGGGGGGGGAGGGCGTACAGGGGGAAGTACCCGTTGCAAACGGGTGTACCCGCGACGGGAGACCCCTCACGGGGGGGGCGGTCACGTGAAGAGGAAGTACCCGTTGCAAACGGGTTTTCCGACTAAGGGGGATGCCGACGGGGCTAGGGAGAACTTAAAGGGGAAGTACCCGTTGCAAACGGGAGTACCCGCGATGGGAGAGTGCTCACGGGGGGGGGGCTGTCACGTAAAGGGGAAGTACCCGTCGGAAACGAGGTTTCCGGCAAAGTGGGATGCCGACGGGGCTAGGGAGAACTCGAAGTAGAAGTACTCGTTGCAAACGGGAGTACCCGCGATGGGAGAGTGCTCACGGGGGGGGGCGGTCACGTAAAGGGGAAGTACCCGTCGGAAACGAGGTTTCCGGCAAAGTGGGATGCCGACGGGGCTAGGGAGAACTCGAAGTACAAGTACTCGTTGCAAACGGGAGTACCCGCGACAGGAGAGTGCTCACGTGGGGGGGGGGTACAGGGGAAGTACCCGTTGCAAACGGGGGTACCCGCGACGGGAGACCCCTCACGGGGGGCGGTCACGTGAAGCGGAAGTACCCGTTGCAAACGGGTTTTCCGACTAAGGGGGATGCCGACGGGGCTAGGGAGAACTTAAAGGGGAAGTACCCGTTGCAAACGGGAGTACCCGTGATGGGAGAGTGCTCACGGGGGGGGCTGTCACGTAAAGGGGAAGTACCCGTCGGAAACGAGGTTTCCGGCAAAGTGGGATGCCGACGGGGCTAGGGAGAACCCGAAGTACACGTACTCGTTGCAAACGGGAGTACCCGCGACGGGAGAGTGCTCACGGGGGGGGGGGGCGTACAGGGGAAGTACCCGTTGCAAACGGGTGTACCCGCGACGGGAGACCCCTCACGGGGGGGGGGCGGTCACGTGAAGAGGAAGTACCCGTTGCAAACGGGTTTTCCGACTAAGGGGGATGCCGACGGGGCTAGGGAGAACTTAAAGGGGAAGTACCCTTTGCAAACGGGAGTACCCGCGATGGGAGAGTGCTCACGGGGGGGGGGGCTGTCACGTAAAGGGGAAGTACCCGTCGGAAACGAGGTTTCCGGCAAAGTGGGATGCCGACGGGGCTAGGGAGAACTCGAAGTAGAAGTACTCGTTGCAAACGGGAGTACCCGCGATGGGAGAGTGCTCACGGGGGGGGGGCGGTCACGTAAAGGGGAAGTACCCGTCAGAAACGAGGTTTCCGGCAAAGTGGGATGCCGACGGGGCTAGGGAGAACTCGAAGTACAAGTACTCGTTGCAAACGGGAGTACCCGCGACGGGAGAGTGCTCACGGGGGGGGGCGTACAGGGGAAGTACCCGTTGCAAACGGGGGTACCCGCGACGGGAGACCCCTCACGGGGGGGGGGCGGTCACGTGAAGCGGAAGTACCCGTTGCAAACGGGTTTTCCGACTAAGGGGGATGCCGACGGGGCTAGGGAGAACTTAAAGGGGAAGTACCCGTTGCAAACGGGAGTACCCGCGACGGGAGAGTTCTCACGGGGGGGGGCTGTCACGTAAAGGGGAAGTACCCGTCGGAAACGAGGTTTCCGGCAAAGTGGGATGCCGACGGGGCTAGGGAGAACCCGAAGTACACGTACTCGTTGCAAACGGGAGTACCCGCGACGGGAGAGTGCTCACGGGGGGGGGCGTACAGGGGAAGTACCCGTTGCAAACGGGTGTACCCGCGACGGGAGACCCCTCACGGGGGGGGCGGTCACGTGAAGAGGAAGTACCCGTTGCAAACGGGTTTTCCGACTAAGGGGGATGCCGACGGGGCTAGGGAGAACTTAAAGGGGAAGTACCCGTTGCAAACGGGAGTACCCGCGATGGGAGAGTGCTCACGGGGGGGGGGGCTGTCACGTAAAGGGGAAGTACCCGTCGGAAACGAGGTTTCCGGCAAATTGGGATGCCGACGGGGCTAGGGAGAACCCGAAGTACACGTACTCGTTGCAAACGGGAGTACCCGCGACGGGAGAGTGCTCACGGGGGGGGCGTACAGGGGAAGTACCCGTTGCAAACGGGGGTACCCGCGACGGGAGACCCCTCACGGGGGGGGGCGGTCACGTGAAGCGAAATTACCCGTTGCAAACGGGTTTTCCGACTAAGGGGATGCCGACGGGGCTAGGGAGAACTTAAAGGGGAAGTACCCGTTGCAAACGGGAGTACCCGCGATGGGAGAGTGCTCACTGGGGGGCGGTCACGTAAAGGGGAAGTACCCGTCGAAAACGAGTTTTCCGGCAAAGTGGGATGCCGACGGGGCTAGGGAGAACTCGAAGTACAAGTACTCGTTGCAAACGGGAGTACCCGCGATGGGAGACTGCTCACGGATGGGGGGCACGTAAAGGGGAAGTACTCGTTGCAAACGAGTTTTCCGGACAAAGGGAGATGCCGACGGGGCTAGGGAACACTTGAAGTGGAAGTACTCGTTGCAAACAAGAACAGTTTAAGAATACTTTTTAGAATATTTAAAATAATAATAATAATAATAATAATAATAATAATAATAATAATAATAATAATAATAAGTAATTTTCCAAGTGTAAATGCGAATGAATATTTACTTAAATTCAAACTTCGTAAAAGTAAGAAATAAAGAATAAATAAATAAATAAATAAATCAAAGAAAGAAAGAAAGAAAGAAAGAAAGAAAGAAAGAAGAAAGCGGTGTGCCAAGCCCCTTAGTACTTTACCCTCCCCCCTTCGTCTCCGAGGTTACTATGACGACAAGGCGACGTTCACTTGGCTTAGTCGGTCATCCCAAATGAAATGGATTAGACTTGTCGACCCAAACTTTGCCTATTTTCAATGTACTTAGAATTAAATCAAAGAATCTGACTCTAAGTACATTCCTTCTTCTTGTTCTTTTAACAAGTCGTTAATAATGAGAAGAAACAGGTGGCCGGTTTCCATGGTGATGAGAGAGAGAGAGAGAGAGAGAGAGAGAGAGAGAGAGAGAGAGAGGGGGGGGAGGGGGGAAGGGATCCTTAGAGATCGCTTCTCTCCCTTTATCTGCGCACTTTTTAAAATCCTGTATTTTCACGGTTAAATCCGACTTGATTTAATAATTAGGCATCAGCAGCACCGGCACGCGTTTCCTTTGGCTGCAGGGAGGACAGGGTTGGTCGGAGTGCACAGTGAACATTAACACTTCCTCGCGGGAGGACACTGACTTAGCTACTGGGTAGGTAGGTCGGTCGGAGAGGCCCATCAACAGCACCGGCACGCCGTTCCTTTGGCTGCAGGGAGGACAGGGCTGATCGGAGAGTCCCATCAGCAGCACCGGCACGCCGTTCCTTTGGCTGCAGGGAGTGCACCGTGAACATTAACACTTCACTTCCTCGCGGGAGGACACTGACTTAGGCTACTGTGTAGGTCGGTCGGAGAGGCCCATCAACACATGCAGCACCGGCGGCACGCCGTCCCTTGGCTGCAGGGAGTGCACCGTGAACATTAACACTTCACTTCCTCGCGGGAGGACACTGACTTAGGCTACTGTGTAGGTCGGTCGGAGAGGCCCATCAACACATGCAGCGGTACGCCGTCCCTTGGCTGCAGGGAGTGCACCGTGAACATTAACACTTCACTTCCTCGCGGGAGGACACTGACTTAGGCTACTGTGTAGGTCGGTCGGAGAGGCCCATCAACACATGCAGCGGTACGCCGTCCCTTGGCTGCAGGGAGTGCACCGTGAACATTAACACTTCACTTCCTCGCGGGAGGACACTGACTTAGGCTACTGTGTAGGTCGGTCGGAGAGGCCCATCAACACATGCAGCGGTACGCCGTCCCTTGGCTGCAGGGAGTGCACCGTGAACATTAACACTTCACTTCCTCGCGGGAGGACACTGACTTAGGCTACTGTGTAGGTCGGTCGGAGAGGCCCATCAACACATGCAGCGGTACGCCGTCCCTTGGCTGCAGGGAGTGCACCGTGAACATTAACACTTCACTTCCTCGCGGGAGGACACTGACTTAGGCTACTGTGTAGGTCGGTCGGAGAGGCCCATCAACACATGCAGCGGTACGGCGTCCCTTGGCTGCAGGGAGTGCACCGTGAACATTAACACTTCACTTCCTCGCGGGAGGACACTGACTTAGGCTACTGTGTAGGTCGGTCGGAGAGGCCCATCAACACATGCAGCACCGGCGGCACGCCGTCCCTTGGCTGCAGGGAGTGCACCGTGAACATTAACACTTCACTTCCTTCCTCGCGGGAGGACACTGACTTAGGCTACTGTGTAGGTCGGTCGGAGAGGCCCATCAACACATGCAGCACCGGCGGCACGCCGTCCCTTGGCTGCAGGGAGTGCACCGTGAACATTAACACTTCACTTCCTCGCGGGAGGACACTGACTTAGGCTACTGTGTAGGTCGGTCGGGGAGGCCCATCAACACATGCAGCACCGGCGGCACGCCGTCCCTTGGCTGCAGGGAGTGCACCGTGAACATTAACACTTCACTTCCTCGCGGGAGGACAATGACTTAGGCTACTGTGTAGGTCGGTCGGAGAGGCCCATCAACACATGCAGCACCGGCGGCACGCCGTCCCTTGGCTGCAGGGAGTGCACCGTGAACATTAACACTTCACTTCCTTCCTCGCGGGAGGACACTGACTTAGGCTACTGTGTAGGTCGGTCGGAGAGGCCCAACCACACATGCAGTGGTACGCCGTCCCTTGGCTGCAGGGAGTGCACCGTGAACATTAACACTTCACTTCCTTCCTCGCGGGAGGACACTGACTTAGGCTACTGTGTAGGTCGGTCGGAGAGGCCCATCAACACATGCAGCGGTACGCCGTCCCTTGGCTGCAGGGAGTGCACCGTGAACCTTAACACTTCACTTCCTTCCTCGCGGGAGGACACTGACTTAGGCTACTGTGTAGGTCGGTCGGAGAGGCCCATCAACACATGCAGCGGTACGCCGTCCCTTGGCTGCAGGGAGTGCACCGTGAACATTAACACTTCACTTCCTTCCTCGCGGGAGGACACTGACTTAGGCTACTGTGTAGGTCGGTCGGAGAGGCCCATCAACACATGCAGCACCGGCGGCACGCCGTCCCTTGGCTGCAGGGAGTGCACCGTGAACATTAACACTTCACTTCCTCGCGGAGGACACTGACTTAGGCTACTGTGTAGGTCGGTCGGAGAGGCCCATCAACACATGCAGCACCGGCGGCACGCCGTCCCTTGGCTGCAGGGAGTGCACCGTGAACATTAACACTTCACTTCCTCGCGGGAGGACACTGACTTAGGCTACTGTGTAGGTCGGTCGGAGAGGCCCATCAACACATGCAGCGGTACGCCGTCCCTTGGCTGCAGGGAGTGCACCGTGAACATTAACACTTCACTTCCTCGCGGGAGGACACTGACTTAGGCTACTGTGTAGGTCGGTCGGAGAGGCCCATCAACACATGCAGCACCGGCGGCACGCCGTCCCTTGGCTGCAGGGAGTGCACCGTGAACATTAACACTTCACTTCCTTCCTCGCGGGAGGACACTGACTTAGGCTACTGTGTAGGTCGGTCGGAGAGGCCCATCAACACATGCAGCACCGGCGGCACGCCGTCCCTTGGCTGCAGGGAGTGCACCGTGAACATTAACACTTCACTTCCTCGCGGGAGGACACTGACTTAGGCTACTGTGTAGGTCGGTCGGAGAGGCCCATCAACACATGCAGCACCGGCGGCACGCCGTCCCTTGGCTGCAGGGAGTGCACCGTGAACATTAACACTTCACTTCCTCGCGGGAGGACACTGACTTAGGCTACTGTGTAGGTCGGTCGGAGAGGCCCATCAACACATGCAGCACCGGCGGCACGCCGTCCCTTGGCTGCAGGGAGTGCACCGTGAACATTAACACTTCACTTCCTCGCGGGAGGACACTGACTTAGGCTACTGTGTAGGTCGGTCGGAGAGGCCCATCAACACATGCAGCGGTACGCCGTCCCTTGGCTGCAGGGAGTGCACCGTGAACATTAACACTTCACTTCCTCGCGGGAGGACACTGACTTAGGCTACTGTGTAGGTCGGTCGGAGAGGCCCATCAACACATGCAGCGGTACGCCGTCCCTTGGCTGCAGGGAGTGCACCGTGAACATTAACACTTCACTTCCTCGCGGGAGGACACTGACTTAGGCTACTGTGTAGGTCGGTCGGAGAGGCCCATCAACACATGCAGCGGTACGCCGTCCCTTGGCTGCAGGGAGTGCACCGTGAACATTAACACTTCACTTCCTTCCTCGCGGGAGGACACTGACTTAGGCTACTGTGTAGGTCGGTCGGAGAGGCCCATCAACACATGCAGCGGTACGCCGTCCCTTGGCTGCAGGGAGTGCACCGTGAACATTAACACTTCACTTCCTTCCTCGCGGGAGGACACTGACTTAGGCTACTGTGTAGGTCGGTCGGAGAGGCCCATCAACACATGCAGCACCGGCGGCACGCCGTCCCTTGGCTGCAGGGAGTGCACCGTGAACATTAACACTTCACTTCCTCGCGGGAGGACACTGACTTAGGCTACTGTGTAGGTCGGTCGGAGAGGCCCATCAACACATGCAGCGGTACGCCGTCCCTTGGCTGCAGGGAGTGCACCGTGAACATTAACACTTCACTTCCTCGCGGGAGGACACTGACTTAGGCTACTGTGTAGGTCGGTCGGAGAGGCCCATCAACACATGCAGCACCGGCGGCACGCCGTCCCTTGGCTGCAGGGAGTGCACCGTGAACATTAACACTTCACTTCCTCGCGGGAGGACACTGACTTAGGCTACTGTGTAGGTCGGTCGGAGAGGCCCATCAACACATGCAGCACCGGCGGCACGCCGTCCCTTGGCTGCAGGGAGTGCACCGTGAACATTAACACTTCACTTCCTCGCGGGAGGACAATGACTTAGGCTACTGTGTAGGTCGGTCGGAGAGGCCCATCAACACATGCAGCACCGGCGGCACGCCGTCCCTTGGCTGCAGGGAGTGCACCGTGAACATTAACACTTCACTTCCTCGCGGGAGGACACTGACTTAGGCTACTGTGTAGGTCGGTCGGAGAGGCCCATCAACACATGCAGCACCGGCGGCACGCCGTCCCTTGGCTGCAGGGAGTGCACCGTGAACATTAACACTTCACTTCCTCGCGGGAGGACACTGACTTAGGCTACTGGGTCGGTCGGTCGGTCGGTCGGTCGGTCGGAGAGCCCCATCAACACATGCAGCACTGGAGGAACGCCGTCCCTTGGTTGCAGGGAGGACAGGGGCTGGCGGAGAGCTCCGTCAACACCAACACTCCGCTCGGGACACTGACTTAGGCTTACGACACTCTGGTCAGTGGGTGTGTATAGCGGGCGCAAGTCAGTTTTTAGTTACAACACGCTTTGCTGCCTGTTAGGTGGCCAATGATGTAAAATGTAAAGAACGCAGTTTGGCACCGGGGAACGAAGACTGGCGACAGTAGATACGACTCGGCCGGACACACCCTGCCTCATAGTTGTTGAGCCGTGAACACTGAAGGAAACGAAAGCAGAGTTGATAATTTTAATTCGAGATATAACAGCATGCCGAATGTGACGAACGGAAGGGTTTGAGACGGAAGGAAGCGGACAGCTCGGCTGCAGGCTGTGTGTGACGGTAGCGTGCCACCGAATGTGAAGAACGGGGATTGGAGCCTTTGACTGCGGATACGGAAAGGCTCGACACAGAACGAAGTATACGGCTAGGCTGCAGGCTTGGTGTGCGACGGTAGCTTGCCTGCTGATAGTAGACGACCCAGCAAGTCTTTGAAGGCGAAAAAAAATCAATGTAATGGAAGATTTGCCAAACGCCAGGCACCGTGAATGGGATTGTTCGGCTTACTGCGCCGGCCTGTGCCCTCGTATTGGGGCAAGTCAGATTGGAGTCACAGCCAGCTTGCTGAATGTTAGGTCGCCAGCTGCGAACCCCGGCCCCCACCGGCGTGGTGGGAACCGGAGTTCGAAGACTGGCGGCAGCAGCAGATGCGTCTCGGCTGGACACACCCTGCAGTTGACGGCCTTGGCTGCAGGCATGTGTGACGACGACGACGACGACGACGACGAAAACCACCCAGCGAGACTGGAAACGAAATCGAATTTAAAGAATTTTATGCGGAACACAACAACGGCTTGCCAAAGGCCAGGGACGGGAAGCGTAGCCTGTGAATACAGACACCGCAGCTGCAGTTAAGCCGCCGGTAGTAGCCTGCTGCTGCTGCTGCTGCAGCCTGGAAGTGCACCCAGCAAACACTCAATCAAACGAACCCGAAATTTGATAAATTATATGCGGAATCGATGCGGAATCTAACAGCTTTGATGGCAGAGACGGAAGGGTTTCACACGAAAGGAAGCGGACGGCTGGACTGCAGCAGGCTCTGTGTTACGGTAGCCAGCCTGCAACAATTAGCTCTGAACGAAATTTGATAATTTTTATTCGGAATATCACAGCGGAACATAACAACGGCTTGCCAAAGGCCAGGGACGGGAAGCGTAGCATGTGAATACAGACACCGCAGCTGCAGTTAAGCCGCCGGTAGTAGCCTGCTGCTGCTGCTGAAGCAGCCTGGAAGTGCACCCAGCAAACACAATCAAACGAACCCGAAATTTGATAAATTATATGCGGAATCGATGCGGAATCTAACAGCTTTGATGGCAGAGACGGAAGGGTTTCACACGAGAGGAAGCGGACGGCTGGACTGCAGCAGGCTCCGTGTGACGGTAGCCAGCCTGCAACAGTTTGCTCTGAACGAAATTTGATAATTTTTATTCGGAATATCACAGCGTGCCGATTGTCCCGCACGGGGATCGGAGCCTTTGAACTGGGAAGACGGAAGCCATTGACAAGGAAGCAGATAGCTCGGCTGCAGACGTGATGCTGTGCGACGGTAGCCTGCACTGCAGCTCGTAACTCGGCTGCAGGCTCTGTTTGTTGCTAGCCAGTCTGCCTGCTGATAGTGTTCTTCGACCCAGCAACACTCTCGACCAAACGAAATTAAATTCGATAATTTTTATTCGGAATATCACAGCGTGCCGAACGTCCCGCACGGGGGATCGGAGCCTTTGACCGGGAAGACGGAAGCCATTGACGAGGAAGCAGATAGCTCGGCCGCAGACGTGCTGCTGCTGTGCAACGGTGGCCTGCACCTCGGCCCAGGCTCTGTTTGTTGCTAGCCAGTCTGCCTGCTGATAGTGTTAGTCGACCCAGCAACACTCACGACCAAAAGAAAGTAAATTTGATAATTTTTATTCGGAATATCACAGCGTGCCGATTGTCCCGCACGGGGATCGGAGCCTTTGAACTGGGAAGACGGAAGCCATTGACAAGGAAGCAGATAGCTCGGCTGCAGACGTGATGCTGTGCGACGGTAGCCTGCACTGCAGCTCGTAACTCGGCTGCAGGCTCTGTTTGTTGCTAGCCAGTCTGCCTGCTGATAGTGTTCTTCGACCCAGCAACACTCTCGACCAAACGAAATTAAATTCGATAATTTTTATTCGGAATATCACAGCGTGCCGAACGTCCCGCACGGGGGATCGGAGCCTTTGACCGGGAAGACGGAAGCCATTGACGAGGAAGCAGATAGCTCGGCCGCAGACGTGCTGCTGCTGTGCAACGGTGGCCTGCACCTCGGCCCAGGCTCTGTTTGTTGCTAGCCAGTCTGCCTGCTGATAGTGTTAGTCGACCCAGCAACACTCACGACCAAAAGAAAGTAAATTTGATAATTTTTATTCGGAATATCACAGCGTGCCGATTGTCCCGCACGGGGATCGGAGCCTTTGAACTGGGAAGACGGAAGCCATTGACAAGGAAGCAGATAGCTCGGCTGCAGACGTGATGCTGTGCGACGGTAGCCTGCACTGCAGCTCGTAACTCGGCTGCAGGCTCTGTTTGTTGCTAGCCAGTCTGCCTGCTGATAGTGTTCTTCGACCCAGCAACACTCTCGACCAAACGAAATTAAATTCGATAATTTTTATTCGGAATATCACAGCGTGCCGAACGTCCCGCACGGGGGATCGGAGCCTTTGACCGGGAAGACGGAAGCCATTGACGAGGAAGCAGATAGCTCGGCCGCAGACGTGCTGCTGCTGTGCAACGGTGGCCTGCACCTCGGCCCAGGCTCTGTTTGTTGCCAGCCAGTCTGCCTGCTGATAGTGTTAGTCGACCCAGCAACACTCACGACCAAAAGAAAGTAAATTTGATAATTTTTATTCGGAATATCACAGCGTGCCGAATGTCACGAACGGGTGATCGGAGCCTTTGACTGGATACACGGAAGGAAGCAGATAGCTCGGCTGCAGGCTCTGAGTGACGGTCGCAAGCCTGCCTGCTGATAGTCCTCGTCGTCGACCCAACAACACTCTCGATCAAACCGCTATACATGATCGCTCGAACGAGTCCGATCCAAGCACCGAATCGCGAGGGAAAGCGGTACGTTCGGTGCATGTGAGTGCTTCGCCGAGGAGAAACGAGTAACGGTAAGCGTTCGTCACACGTCTTTATCGGCACCCGTCGGTTTCGTCGGTTCGAGCGAGCCAGCGAGCAAACGAAGTAACGACGGTCGGGGAACCTGTAATAGGCGGCGTCGGGACCTGCGGACGGAAAGCGACGACAAGAGTTCAAAAACTACTGCGACCCGAACGGTGGTGTTGGCAACCCACTGTACGAATAGCGACGAGTTGGCGGACGGTTAGGGGCATCGCTGCAAGCAGAACGAGTGCGACCATCCAATGTTTTGCCATAAAGAGGAAATACCTATTAAGCTGTTGATTGTGTCAGCTGACAACGCTCGCAAGGGTAGGGCCGTCATACTGATCTCAGATCGAATAGCGGATCAGAAACGGCAGCTGTCTAAGCGAACCATCATTACGACTTCGCTCTCCCACTTATGTCTGAACCCCGATTTATTGCAACAAGTAACCAAGTAAGCCGACGAGTGTATCGGATTTCAACGGTCGCCAGGGGTAGGGCCTCGATACTGGTCTCGGTCCGAATAGCCTGCGAGGGCCAGGCGTCTACTCGAAGTGCGTTTCCCAACGGAATTCAACGGTCGCCAGGGGGTAGGGCCTCGATACGGGTCTCTGGTCGAATAGAGTGCGAGGACCGGGTGTCTACTCGAAGCGTGTTCCCCAACCAAATTCGACGGCCGCGAGGGATAGGGCCTCGATACGGGTCTCAGGGTGCCGGGGGCCAGGTATCAACTCGAAGTCTGTTCCCCAACCGATTATGTCTGAACACCGAATTCCTGCAACAACTCCTGACTTTTTTTCAGATAGTGCCCGAGCGAGCCGGCCAGTGTGTCGGACTTGACCGGTCACCCGAGGGGAGTGCCTCGATGCTGGTCTCGTGTCCGATAGCGTGCGAGGGCCAAGTGGGTACACGATTTTCGTCTTCGACTACGGCGAGCTCGCATCGGGACCAAGTAAGACGTCGAGCGTGTAAGATTTCAACGGTCGCCACGGGGTAGGGCCTCGATACTGGTCTCGGTCCGAATAGCCTGCGAGGGCCAGGCGTCTACTCGAAGTGCGTTTCCCAACTGAATTCAACGGTCGCCAGGGGGTAGGGCCTCGATACGGGTCTCTGGTCGAATAGAGTGCGAGGACCGGGTGTCTACTCTAAGCGTGTTCCCCAACCAAATTCGACGGCCGCGAGGGATAGGGCCTCGATACGGGTCTCAGCGTGCCGGGGGCCAGGTATCTACTCGAAGTCTGTTCCCCAACCGATTATGTCTGAACACCGAATTCCTGCAACAACTCCTGACTTTTTTTCAGATCGTGCCCGAGCGAGCCGGCCAGTGTGTCGGACTTGACCGGTCACCCGAGGGGAGTGCCTCGATGCTGGTCTCGTGTCCATAGCGTGCGAGGGCCAAGTGGGTGCACGATTTTCGTCTTCGACTACGGCGAGCTCGCATCGGGACCAAGTAAGACGTCGAGCGTGTAAGATTTCACGGTCGCCAGGGGTAGGGCCTCGATACGGGTCTCCGGTCGAATAGAGTGCGAGGACCGGGTGTCTACTCGAAGCGTGTTCCCCAACCAAATTCAACGGCCGCGTGGGATAGGGCCTCGATACGGGTCTCCGGTCGAATAGAGTGCGAGGACCGGGTGTCTACTCGAAGCGTGTTCCCCAACCAAATTCGACGGCCGCGAGGGATAGGGCCTCGATACGGGTCTCAGCGTGCCGGGGGCCAGGTATCTACTCGAAGTCTGTTCCCCAACCGATTATGTCTGAACACCGAATTCCTGCAACAACTCCTGACTTTTTTTCACATCGTGCCCGAGCGAGCCGGCCAGTGTGTCGGACTTGACCGGTCACCCGCGGGGAGGGCCTCGATGCTGGTCTCGTGTCCGATAGCGTGCGAGGGCCAAGTGGGTACACGATTTTCGTCTTCGACTACGGCGAGCTCGCATCGGGACCAAGTAAGCCGTCGAGCGTGTAAGATTTCAACGGTCGACAGGGGTAGGGCCTCGATACTCGTCTCGGTCCGAATAGCCTGCGAGGGCCAGGTGTCTACTCGAAGTGTGTTTCCCAACGAAATTGATCGGTAGCGAGGGGTAGGGCCTCGATACGGGTCTCTGGTCGAATAGCGTGCGAGGACCAGGTGTCTACTCGAAGTGTGTTCCCCAACCAATATTGTCTAAACACCGATTTGGTGCAACAACTCCTGAAATGTAGCTCGACCTGTGACCTAGTAAGCCGTTGAGTGTGTAGGATTTCATCGGAGGCGAGGGTAGGGCTTTGAAACTGGTATCGGGTCGAACGGCGTGCGAGGGCTAGGTGTCTAACCGAATTCCATATTCAACTTCAAAGTGTGTACCTCAACCAATATTGTCTAAACACCGATTTGGTGCAACAACTCCTGAAATGTAGCTCGACCTGTGACCTAGTAAGCCGTTGAGTGTGTCGGATTTCATCGGAGGCGAGGGTAGGGTCCCTGATACTGGTCTCGGGTCGAGGGCTGGGTGCGTCTTCCCCACCTCCTTCTCGTCCTACCAATGTCGAATTACCGTGTCCGTAAGCCGTTGACTGTCGGCTAACAGAGATCGCGAGAGAGGGTGGGGCCTTGATATTGGCCGCTGACTGCATTCCTTTTTCTCTAGCAAGCGTTAACCCCACACCCCTGGCTTGTCGTAGATAATAACGATCATAACAATATCACAAGCCCCAACAGTAAGCCCCTCCCCCACCTTCAATGCGTATTTTTTTAATTCAATTTAATTCCTCTTCTTCTTATGATCTTATATGCAAACAAGAACAGTTTAAGAATACTTTTAAGAATATGTAAAAATATATAAATAATAATAATAATAATAATATTGACAACAATAATAGTAACAATAATAATAATAGTAGTAATAATAATAATAATATTGATAATAATAATAATAATAATAATAATAATAATAATAATAATAATAATAATAATAATAATAATAATAATAATAATAATAATAATAATAATAATAATAATAATAATAATAATAATAATAATAATAATAATAATAATAATAATAATTAATTTTCCAAGTTTAAATGCGACTGAATATTTACTAAAATTCAAACTTCGTAAAAGTGAGAAATAAAGAATAAATAAATAAATAAATAAATCAAAGAAAGAAAGAAAGAAAGAAAGAAAGAAAGAAAGAAGAAAGCGGTGTGCCAAGCCCCTTAGTACTTTACCCTCCCCCCTTCGTCTCCGAGGTTACTATGACGACAAGGCGACGTTCACTTGGCTTTGTCGGTCACCGTAAATGAAATGGATTACACTTGTCGAATAAAACTTTGCCTATTTTCAATGTACTTAGAATTAAACCAAAGAACACGACTCTAAGTACATTCTTTGTTCTTGTTCTTTTAACAAGTTTTTAAATAAGGAGAAGAATAATTTATTATTTTTATTATTATTATGGTTGTCGAAGCGAACAATGCATATCTTTGGTATTCTGAACGTCGAAAAAATTAAGCGATTCTAAATTTAAGTTGAACATTTTTATTTGACAAGTTTTAAATATTATTATTATTATTATTATTAATAATAATAATAACATTAAATGGTGCGTGGTGGTGAAAGCCAAGCTGCTGCTGCTGCTGCTGCTGCTAACACAGAACAGTGAGAGAGAATTAAAAGAAAAGCGGGGTTCGGGTGGGGATTGATTTATTCACTCTTTTTTCCATCGTTCTTTTACCTTTTTTCCTGATGTGAGTGTATTGTCATGCACCGGCAGAGGTCGCTTCCTTTGGCTGCAGGGAGGACAGGGTTGATGCAGTGTTAGTGAAGCATTAGTTTACATTCAAATAAGCATAATCAATAAACAAAACCAAAGAAGTACAGACACCATAATTACAGTAAAAAATCATTTATTAACAGCAAATTACAGTGAAATCTGTGTTCTTCAGAGTGGTTGTGGTCGGCAGGATGGTGATGCTCCAGGACTGCTGCTGCTGCTGCCATCATTGCTTCTTTACGGAGGATAGTGTCCACTTGGAACGCCGGTCAGAGAGGGCCATCAGCACTGACACTCGGACTGCTGCTGCCGCCCTCCTTGGTTCTTCCGGAGGGTAATCTCCGCTGGAGTCCTAAAAGAAAAGAAAACTAAGTTAAAGACATGACATGAGTACGGCTATCAAGGTAACCGACACTGCAATTGGAAAGCTGGTCAGAGACGGACATCAGCACGGACACATTCGGAACACTCACTTAGGTGTTGAGGGAGAGGACCCTCAACACCAACACTCCACTCGGGACACTGACTTAGGTTAATGGGCCTGTCGGAGAGGCCCATCAACAGCACCTGCACTCCACTCGGAAGACTCGCTTATGTCAGAGGGTTGGTGGGAGGAGAGGACCCTGCACACCAACACTCCACTCGGGACACCGACTTAGGTTAACGGGCCTGTCGGAGAGGCCCATCAACAGCACCTGCACTACACTCGGAAAACTCACTGGTCGGCGGGGGGAGTGGACCCTCAACACCCGGCAGCGGCACTCCAATCGGGAACCTCGCTGAGTGTAGCAGAGAACTGGTCGGAGTGGCCATTCAGTACCGACAGCGCTCGAAGAAACGTCTGTTACGTCTTGAGGGCCGGACAGAGAGGACCATCAACGCCAACACTCCACTCACTATTGACACCTCTTATGTACGGAGTACCGGCCGGGGAAGAGGACCATAGACACCCACACTCCACTCGGGAAACTGACTTAGGCTAATGGGCCGATCGGAGAGGCCCATCAGCAGCACCTGCACCACACTCTGAAATCTCGCTTAGGTTAGAGGGCTGGTCGGAGGAGAGGACCCTCAACAACCCGGCGTCGGCACTCCACTCGGGACACTCGCTGAGTGTAGCAGAGAACTGGTCGAAGTGGCCATTCAGTACCGACAACGCTCGAAGAAACGTCTGTTACGTCTTGAGGGCCGGACAGAGAGGACCATCAACGCCAACACTCCACTCACTATTGACACCTCTTATGTACGGAGTACCGGTCGGGGGAGAGGGCCATCAACACCAACACTCCACTCGGGACACTGACTTAGGCTGACGGGCCGATCGGAGAGGCCCGTCAGCAGTAACACGGACACTTATCGAGCGGAACACCTTCAAGAGTCAAATGACCAGGACGCAAAGGCCGGCGGCCGCGGCGGACCCCATCGGCTGCGTCCCGGCATTTTCTTGCGAACACGTACCATCAAAAGGGTGGCTAGTCCTTTTTTATTTTTTGGTATCGACTAACATACGGACCGGTATACCTTCAAGGGACAAATGACCAGGACGCATAAGTCGGCTGCTGCGTCCCGGCGTCACTGTCTTGCGAACACGTACCATCGTCAAAAGGGTGGCTAGTCCTTCTGCTTTTCGACTGACATACGGACCGTGATACCTTCAAGAGACAAACGACCAGGACGCATAAGAAGGCTGCTGCGTCCCGGCGTCACTGTCTTGCGAGCAAGTACCATCATCAAAAGGGTGGCGAGTCCTTTTGCTTATCGACTGACATACAGACCGGGATACCTTCAAGAGACATACGACCAGGACGCATAAGAAGGCTGCTGCGTCCCGGCGTCACTGTCTTTCGAGCAAGTACCATCATCAAAAGGGTGGCGAGTCCTTTTGCTTATCGACTGACATACGGACCGGGATACCCTCAAGAGACAAACGACCAGGACGCATAGGTAAGCTGCTGCTGAGTCCCGGCGGCACTGTATTGCGAGCAAGTACCATCATCGAAAGGGTGGCGAGTCCATTTGCTTATCGACGGACATACGGACCGGGATACCGTCAAGGGACAAACGACCAGGACGCATAGGTAGGCTGCTGCGTCCCGGCGTCACTGTCTTGCGAGCACGTACCGTCATCAAAAGGGTGGCTAGTCCTTTTATTTATCGACAGAAAGACCGAGCGAGCTAGACGCGAGATGAAACGAGACAAACGACCAGGAAGCATCATCGTCGTCGTCGTCATCATCATCAGCGATCAACATTTAACATTT
>JALAJA010000175.1:95000-110000 GCA_023376005.1 Doryteuthis pealeii | reverse complement strand
TGCCGACGGGGCTAGGGAGAACCCGAAGTACACGTACTCGTTGCAAACGGGAGTACCCGCGACGGGAGAGTGCTCACGGGGGGGGGTCGCGTACAGGGGAAGGACCCGTTGCAAACGGGGGTACCCGCGACGGGAGACCCCTCACGGGGGGGGGCGGTCACGTGAAGCGGAAGTACCCGTTGCAAACGGGTTTTCCGACTAAGGGGGATGCCGACGGGGCTAGGGAGAACTCGAAGTAGAAGTACTCGTTGCTAACGGGAGTACCCGCGACGGGAGAGTGCTCACGGGGGGGCGTACAGGGGAAGTACCCGTTGCAAACGGGGTAACCCGCGACGGGAGACCCCTCACGGGGGGGGGGGCGGTCACGTGAAGCGGAAGTACCCGTTGGAAACGGGTTTTCCGACTAAGGGGGATGCCGTCGGGTCTAGGGAGAACTTAAAGGGGAAGTACCCGTTGCAAACGGGAGTACCCGCGATGGGAGAGTGCTCACGGGGGGGGGGGGTGCTGTCACGTAAAGGGGAAGTACCCGTCGAAAAGAGGTTTCCGGCAAAGTGGGATGCCGACGGGGCTAGGGAGAACTCGAAGTACAGGTACTCGTTGCAAACGGGAGTACCCGCGATGGGAGAGTGCTCACGGGGGGGGGGCGGTCACGTAAAGGGGAAGTACCCGTCGGAAACGAGGTTTCCGGCAAAGTGGGATGCCGACGGGGCTAGGGAGAACTCGAAGTACAAGTACTCGTTGCTAACGGGAGTACCCGCGACGGGAGAGTGCTCACGGGGGGGGGGCGTACAGGGGAAGTACCCGTTGCAAACGGGGGTACCCGCGACGGGAGACCCCTCACGGGGGGGCGGTCACGTGAAGAGGAAGTACCCGTTGCAAACGGGTTTTCCGACTAAGGGGGATGCCGACGGGGCTAGGGAGAACTTAAAGGGGAAGTACCCGTTGCAAACGGGAGTACCCGCGACGGGAGAGTGCTCAGGGGGGGGCTGTCACGTAAAGGGGAAGTACCCGTCGGAAACGAGGTTTCCGGCAAAGTGGGATGCCGACGGGGCTAGGGAGAACCCGAAGTACACGTACTCGTTGCAAACGGGAGTACCCGCGACGGGAGAGTGCTCACGGGGGGGGGGGGGGCGTACAGGGGAAGTACCCGTTGGAAACGGGTGTACCCGCGACGGGAGACCCCTCACGGGGGGGGCGGTCACGTGAAGAGGAAGTACCCGTTGCAAACGGGTTTTCCGACTAAGGGGGATGCCGACGGGGCTAGGGAGAACTTAAAGGGGAAGTACCCGTTGCAAACGGGAGTACCCGCGATGGGAGAGTGCTCACGGGGGGGGGGCTGTCACGTAAAGGGGAAGTACCCGTCGGAAACGAGGTTTCCGGCAAAGTGGGATGCCGACGGGGCTAGGGAGAACCCGAAGTACACGTACTCGTTGCAAACGGGAGTACCCGCGACGGGAGAGTGCTCACGGGGGGGGGAGGGCGTACAGGGGAAGTACCCGTTGCAAACGGGTGTACCCGCGACGGGAGACCCCTCACGGGGGGGCGGTCACGTGAAGAGGAAGTACCCGTTGCAAACGGGTTTTCCGACTAAGGGGGATGCCGACGGGGCTAGGGAGAACTTAAAGGGGAAGTACCCGTTGCAAACGGGAGTACCCGCGATGGGAGAGTGCTCACGGGGGGGGGGCTGTCACGTAAAGGGGAAGTACCCGTCGGAAACGAGGTTTCCGGCAAAGTGGGATGCCGACGGGGCTAGGGAGAACCCGAAGTACACGTACTCGTTGCAAACGGGAGTACCCGCGACGGGAGAGTGCTCACGGGGGGGGGGCGTACAGGGGAAGTACCCGTTGCAAACGGGTGTACCCGCGACGGGAGACCCCTCACGGGGGGGCGGTCACGTGAAGAGGAAGTACCCGTTGCAAACGGGTTTTCCGACTAAGGGGGATGCCGACGGGGCTAGGGAGAACTTAAAGGGGAAGTACCCGTTGCAAACGGGAGTACCCGCGATGGGAGAGTGCTCACGGGGGGGGGGCTGTCACGTAAAGGGGAAGTACCCGTCGGAAACGAGGTTTCCGGCAAAGTGGGATGCCGACGGGGCTAGGGAGAACCCGAAGTACACGTACTCGTTGCAAACGGGAGTACCCGCGACGGGAGAGTGCTCACGGGGGGGGGCGTACAGGGGAAGTACCCGTTGCAAACGGGGGTACCCGCGACGGGAGACCCCTCACGGGGGGGGGCGGTCACGTGAAGCGGAAGTACCCGTTGCAAACGGGTTTTCCGACTAAGGGGGATGCCGACGGGGCTAGGGAGAACTTAAAGGGGAAGTACCCGTTGCAAACGGGAGTACCCGCGATGGGAGAGTGCTCACGGGGGGGGCTGTCACGTAAAGGGGAAGTACCCGTCGGAAACGAGGTTTCCGGCAAAGTGGGATGCCGACGGGGCTAGGGAGAACTCGAAGTAGAAGTACTCGTTGCAAACGGGAGTACCCGCGATGGGAGAGTGCTCACGGGGGGGGGCGGTCACGTAAAGGGGAAGTACCCGTCGGAAACGAGGTTTCCGGCAAAGTGGGATGCCGACGGGGCTAGGGAGAACTCGAAGTACAAGTACTCGTTGCAAACGGGAGTACCCGCGGGAGAGTGCTCACGGGGGGGGGGGGCGTACAGGGGAAGTACCCGTTGCAAACGGGGGTACCCGCGACGGGAGACCCCTCACGGGGGGGCGGTCACGTGAAGCGGAAGTACCCGTTGCAAACGGGTTTTCCGACTAAGGGGGATGCCGACGGGGCTAGGGAGAACTTAAAGGGGAAGTACCCGTTGCAAACGGGAGTACCCGCGATGGGAGAGTGCTCACGGGGGGGGCTGTCACGTAAAGGGGAAGTACCCGTCGGAAACGAGGTTTCCGGCAAAGTGGGATGCCGACGGGGCTAGGGAGAACCCGAAGTACACGTACTCGTTGCAAACGGGAGTACCCGCGACGGGAGAGTGCTCACGGGGGGGGGCGTACAGGGGAAGTACCCGTTGCAAACGGGTGTACCCGCGACGGGAGACCCTCACGGGGGGGGCGTCACGTGAAGAGGAAGTACCCGTTGCAAACGGGTTTTCCGACTAAGGGGGATGCCGACGGGGCTAGGGAGAACTTAAAGGGGAAGTACCCGTTGCAAACGGGAGTACCCGCGATGGAGAGTGCTCACGGGGGGGGGGCTGTCACGTAAAGGGGAAGTACCCGTCGGAAACGAGGTTTCCGGCAAATTGGGATGCCGACGGGGCTAGGGAGAACCCGAAGTACACGTACTCGTTGCAAACGGGAGTACCCGCGACGGGAGAGTGCTCACGGGGGGGGGGGGCGTACAGGGGAAGTACCCGTTGCAAACGGGGGTACCCGCGACGGGAGACCCCTCACGGGGGGGGGCGGTCACGTGAAGCGAAATTACCCGTTGCAAACGGGTTTTCCGACTAAGGGGATGCCGACGGGGCTAGGGAGAACTTAAAGGGGAAGTACCCGTTGCAAACGGGAGTACCCGCGATGGGAGAGTGCTCACTGGGGGCGGTCACGTAAAGGGGAAGTACCCGTCGAAAACGAGTTTTCCGGCAAAGTGGGATGCCGACGGGGCTAGGGAGAACTCGAAGTACAAGTACTCGTTGCAAACGGGAGTACCCGCGATGGGAGACTGCTCACGGATGGGGGGCACGTAAAGGGGAAGTACTCGTTGCAAACGAGTTTTCCGGACAAAGGGAGATGCCGACGGGGCTAGGGAACACTTGAAGTGGAAGTACTCGTTGCAAACAAGAACAGTTTAAGAATACTTTTTAGAATATTTAAAATAATAATAATAATAATAATAATAATAATAATAATAATAATAATAATAATAATAAGTAATTTTCCAAGTGTAAATGCGAATGAATATTTACTTAAATTCAAACTTCGTAAAAGTAAGAAATAAAGAATAAATAAATAAATAAATAAATCAAAGAAAGAAAGAAAGAAAGAAAGAAAGAAAGAAAGAAGAAAGCGGTGTGCCAAGCCCCTTAGTACTTTACCCTCCCCCCTTCGTCTCCGAGGTTACTATGACGACAAGGCGACGTTCACTTGGCTTAGTCGGTCATCCCAAATGAAATGGATTAGACTTGTCGACTGAAACTTTGCCTATTTTCAATGTACTTAGAATTAAATCAAAGAATCTGACTCTAAGTACATTCCTTCTTCTTGTTCTTTTAACAAGTCGTTAATAATGAGAAGAAACAGGTGGCCGGTTTCCATGGTGATGAGAGAGAGAGAGAGAGAGAGAGAGAGAGAGAGAGAGAGGGGGGAGGGGGGAAGGGATCCTTAGAGATCGCTTCTCTCCCTTTATCTGCGCACTTTTTAAAATCCTGTATTTTCACGGTTAAATCCGACTTGATTTAATAATTAGGCATCAGCAGCACCGGCACGCGTTTCCTTTGGCTGCAGGGAGGACAGGGTTGGTCGGAGTGCACAGTGAACATTAACACTTCCTCGCGGGAGGACACTGACTTAGCTACTGGGTAGGTAGGTCGGTCGGAGAGGCCCATCAACAGCACCGGCACGCCGTTCCTTTGGCTGCAGGGAGGACAGGGCTGATCGGAGAGTCCCATCAGCAGCACCGGCACGCCGTTCTTTTGGCTGCAGGGAGTGCACCGTGAACATTAACACTTCCTCGCGGGGGGACACTGACTTAGGCTACTGGGTCGGTCGGTCGGTCGGTCGGTCGGTCGGAGAGTCCCATCAGCAGCACCGGCACGCCGTTCCTTTGGCTGCAGGGAGGACAGGGCTGGTCGGAGAGCACCGTCAACACCAACACTCATCCGCTCGGGACACTGACTTAGGCTTACGACACTCTGGCCAGTGGGCGTGTATAGCGGGCGCAAGTCAGTTTTGAGTGACAACACGCTTTGCTGCCTGTTAGGTGGCCAATGAAGGAAAATGTAAAGAACCCTGGTTGGCACCGGGGTCCGAAGACTGGCGACAGCAGATACGACTCGGCCGGACACAGCCTGCCTCATAGTCGTTGAGCCGTGAACACTGAAGGAAACGAAAGCAGAGTTGATAATTTTAATTCGAGATATAACAGCATGCCGAATGTGACGAACGGAAGGGTTTGAGACGGAAGGAAGCGGACAGCTCGGCTGCAGGCTGTGTGTGACGGTAGCGTGCCACCGAATGTGAAGAACGGGGATCGGAGCCTTTGACTGCGGATACGGAAGGGCTCGACACAGAACGAAGTATACGGCTCGGCTGCAGACTTGGTGTGCGACGGTAGCTTGCCTGCTGATAGTCGACGACCCAGCAAGTCTTTGAAGGCGAAAAAAAATCAATGTAATGGAAGATTTGCCAAACGCCAGGCACCGTGAATGGGATTGTTCGGCTTACTGCGCCGGCCTGTGCCCTCGTATTGGGGCAAGTCAGATTGGAGTCACAGCCAGCTTGCTGAATGTTAGGTCGCCAGCTGCGAACCCCGGCCCCCACCGGCGTGGTGGGAACCGGAGTTCGAAGACTGGCGGCAGCAGCAGATGCGTCTCGGCTGGACACACCCTGCAGTTGACGGCCTTGGCTGCAGGCATGTGTGACGACGACGACGACGACGACGACGACGAAAACCACCCAGCGAGACTGGAAACGAAATCGAATTTAAAGAATTTTATGCGGAACACAACAACGGCTTGCCAAAGGCCAGGGACGGGAAGCGTAGCCTGTGAATACAGACACCGCAGCTGCAGTTAAGCCGCCGGTAGTAGCCTGCTGCTGCTGCTGCTGCTGCTGCTGCTGCTGCAGCCTGGAAGTGCACCCAGCAAACACTCAATCAAACGAACCCGAAATTTGATAAATTATATGCGGAATCGATGCGGAATCTAACAGCTTTGATGGCAGAGACGGAAGGGTTTCACACGAAAGGAAGCGGACGGCTGGACTGCAGCAGGCTCTGTGTGACGGTAGCCAGCCTGCAACAATTAGCTCTGAACGAAATTTGATAATTTTTATTCGGAATATCACAGCGTGCCGATTGTCCCGCACGGGGATCGGAGCCTTTGAACTGGGAAGACGGAAGCCATTGACAAGGAAGCAGATAGCTCGGCTGCAGACGTGATGCTGTGCGACGGTAGCCTGCACTGCAGCTCGTAACTCGGCTGCAGGCTCTGTTTGTTGCTAGCCAGTCTGCCTGCTGATAGTGTTCTTCGACCCAGCAACACTCTCGACCAAACGAAATTAAATTCGATAATTTTTATTCGGAATATCACAGCGTGCCGAACGTCCCGCACGGGGGATCGGAGCCTTTGACCGGGAAGACGGAAGCCATTGACGAGGAAGCAGATAGCTCGGCCGCAGACGTGCTGCTGCTGTGCAACGGTGGCCTGCACCTCGGCCCAGGCTCTGTTTGTTGCTAGCCAGTCTGCCTGCTGATAGTGTTAGTCGACCCAGCAACACTCACGACCAAAAGAAAGTAAATTTGATAATTTTTATTCGGAATATCACAGCGTGCCGATTGTCCCGCACGGGGATCGGAGCCTTTGAACTGGGAAGACGGAAGCCATTGACAAGGAAGCAGATAGCTCGGCTGCAGACGTGATGCTGTGCGACGGTAGCCTGCACTGCAGCTCGTAACTCGGCTGCAGGCTCTGTTTGTTGCTAGCCAGTCTGCCTGCTGATAGTGTTCTTCGACCCAGCAACACTCTCGACCAAACGAAATTAAATTCGATAATTTTTATTCGGAATATCACAGCGTGCCGAACGTCCCGCACGGGGGATCGGAGCCTTTGACCGGGAAGACGGAAGCCATTGACGAGGAAGCAGATAGCTCGGCCGCAGACGTGCTGCTGCTGTGCAACGGTGGCCTGCACCTCGGCCCAGGCTCTGTTTGTTGCTAGCCAGTCTGCCTGCTGATAGTGTTAGTCGACCCAGCAACACTCACGACCAAAAGAAAGTAAATTTGATAATTTTTATTCGGAATATCACAGCGTGCCGATTGTCCCGCACGGGGATCGGAGCCTTTGAACTGGGAAGACGGAAGCCATTGACAAGGAAGCAGATAGCTCGGCTGCAGACGTGATGCTGTGCGACGGTAGCCTGCACTGCAGCTCGTAACTCGGCTGTAGGCTCTGTTTGTTGCTAGCCAGTCTGCCTGCTGATAGTGTTCTTCGACCCAGCAACACTCTCGACCAAACGAAATTAAATTCGATAATTTTTATTCGGAATATCACAGCGTGCCGAACGTCCCGCACGGGGGATCGGAGCCTTTGACCGGGAAGACGGAAGCCATTGACGAGGAAGCAGATAGCTCGGCCGCAGACGTGCTGCTGCTGTGCAACGGTGGCCTGCACCTCGGCCCAGGCTCTGTTTGTTGCC
Organism: Doryteuthis pealeii; assembly: GCA_023376005.1. Lineage (NCBI taxonomy): Eukaryota > Metazoa > Mollusca > Cephalopoda > Myopsida > Loliginidae > Doryteuthis > Doryteuthis pealeii. The sequence goes on along the minus strand of JALAJA010000175.1, from coordinate 102,644 downwards.
AGCCAGTCTGCCTGCTGATAGTGTTCGTCGACCCAGCAACACTCACGACCAAAAGAAAGTAAATTTGATAATTTTTATTCGGAATATCACAGCGTGCCGAATGTCACGAACGGGTGATCGGAGCCTTTGACTGGATACACGGAAGCAGATAGCTCGGCTGCAGGCTCTGAGTGACGGTCGCAAGCCTGCCTGCTGATAGTCCTCGTCGTCGACCCAACAACACTCTCGATCAAACCGCTATACATGATCGCTCGAACGAGTCCGATCCAAGCACCGAATCGCGAGGGAAAGCGGTACGTTCGGTGCATGTGAGTGCTTCGCCGAGGAGAAACGAGTAACGGTAAGCGTTCGTCACACGTCTTTATCGGCACCCGTCGGTTTCGTCGGTTCGAGCGAGCCAGCGAGCAAACGAAGTAACGACGGTCGGGGAACCTGTAATAGGCGGCGTCGGGACCTGCGGACGGAAAGCGACGACAAGAGTTCAAAAACTACTGCGACCCGAACGGTGGTGTTGGCAACCCACTGTACGAATAGCGACGAGTTGGCGGACGGTTAGGGGCATCGCTGCAAGCAGAACGAGTGCGACCATCCAATGTTTTGCCATAAAGAGGAAATACCTATTAAGCTGTTGATTGTGTCAGCTGACAACGCTCGCAAGGGTAGGGCCGTCATACTGATCTCAGATCGAATAGCGGATCAGAAACAGCAGCTGTCTAAGCGAACCATCATTACGACTGCGCTCTCCCACTTATGTCTGAACCCCGATTTATTGCAACAAGTAACCAAGTAAGCCGACGAGTGTATCGGATTTCAACGGTCGCCAGGGGTAGGGCCTCGATACTGGTCTCGGTCCGAATAGCCTGCGAGGGCCAGGCGTCTACTCGAAGTGCGTTTCCCAACGGAATTCAACGGTCGCCAGGGGGTAGGGCCTCGATACGGGTCTCTGGTCGAATAGAGTGCGAGGACCGGGTGTCTGCTCGAAGCGTGTTCCCCAACCAAATTCGACGGCCGCGAGGGATAGGGCCTCGATACGGGTCTCAGCGTGCCGGGGGCCAGGTATCTACTCGAAGTCTGTTCCCCAACCGATTATGTCTGAACACCGAATTCCTGCAACAACTCCTGACTTTTTTTCAGATCGTGCCCGAGCGAGCCGGCCAGTGTGTCGGACTTGACCGGTCACCCGAGGGGAGGGCCTCGATGCTGGTCTCGTGTCCGATAGCGTGCGAGGGCCAAGTGGGTACACGATTTTCGTCTTCGACTACGGCGAGCTCGCATCGGGACCAAGTAAGACGTCGAGCGTGTAAGATTTCAACGGTCGCCACGGGGTAGGGCCTCGATACTGGTCTCGGTCCGAATAGCCTGCGAGGGCCAGGCGTCTACTCGAAGTGCGTTTCCCAACGGAATTCAACGGTCGCCAGGGGGTAGGGCCTCGATACGGGTCTCTGGTCGAATAGAGTGCGAGGACCGGGTGTCTACTCGAAGCGTGTTCCCCAACCAAATTCGACGGCCGCGAGGGATAGGGCCTCGATACGGGTCTCAGGGTGCCGGGGGCCAGGTATCAACTCGAAGTCTGTTCCCCAACCGATTATGTCTGAACACCGAATTCCTGCAACAACTCCTGACTTTTTTTCAGATCGTGCCCGAGCGAGCCGGCCAGTGTGTCGGACTTGACCGGTCACCCGAGGGGAGGGCCTCGATGCTGGTCTCGTGTCCGATAGCGTGCGAGGGCCAAGTGGGTACACGATTTTCGTCTTCGACTACGGCGAGCTCGCATCGGGACCAAGTAAGACGTCGAGCGTGTAAGATTTCAACGGTCGCCAGGGGGTAGGGCCTCGATACTGGTCTCGGTCCGAATAGCCTGCGAGGGCCAGGCGTCTACTCGAAGTGCGTTTCCCAACGGAATTCAACGGTCGCCAGGGGGTAGGGCCTCGATACGGGTCTCTGGTCGAATAGAGTGCGAGGACCGGGTGTCTACTCGAAGCGTGTTCCCCAACCAAATTCGACGGCCGCGAGGGATAGGGCCTCGATACGGGTCTCAGGGTGCCGGGGGCCAGGTATCAACTCGAAGTCTGTTCCCCAACCGATTATGTCTGAACACCGAATTCCTGCAACAACTCCTGACTTTTTTTCAGATCGTGCCCGAGCGAGCCGGCCAGTGTGTCGGACTTGACCGGTCACCCGAGGGGAGGGCCTCGATGCTGGTCTCGTGTCCGATAGCGTGCGAGGGCCAAGTGGGTACACGATTTTCGTCTTCGACTACGGCGAGCTCGCATCGGGACCAAGTAAGACGTCGAGCGTGTAAGATTTCAACGGTCGCCACGGGGTAGGGCCTCGATACTGGTCTCGGTCCGAATAGCCTGCGAGGGCCAGGCGTCTACTCGAAGTGCGTTTCCCAACTGAATTCAACGGTCGCCAGGGGGTAGGGCCTCGATACGGGTCTCTGGTCGAATAGAGTGCGAGGACCGGGTGTCTACTCTAAGCGTGTTCCCCAACCAAATTCGACGGCCGCGAGGGATAGGGCCTCGATACGGGTCTCAGCGTGCCGGGGGCCAGGTATCTACTCGAAGTCTGTTCCCCAACCGATTATGTCTGAACACCGAATTCCTGCAACAACTCCTGACTTTTTTTCAGATCGTGCCCGAGCGAGCCGGCCAGTGTGTCGGACTTGACCGGTCACCCGAGGGGAGTGCCTCGATGCTGGTCTCGTGTCCGATAGCGTGCGAGGGCCAAGTGGGTACACGATTTTCGTCTTCGACTACGGCGAGCTCGCATCGGGACCAAGTAAGACGTCGAGCGTGTAAGATTTCAACGGTCGCCACGGGGTAGGGCCTCGATACTGGTCTCGGTCCGAATAGCCTGCGAGGGCCAGGCGTCTACTCGAAGTGCGTTTCCCAACTGAATTCAACGGTCGCCAGGGGGTAGGGCCTCGATACGGGTCTCTGGTCGAATAGAGTGCGAGGACCGGGTGTCTACTCTAAGCGTGTTCCCCAACCAAATTCGACGGCCGCGAGGGATAGGGCCTCGATACGGGTCTCAGCGTGCCGGGGGCCAGGTATCTACTCGAAGTCTGTTCCCCAACCGATTATGTCTGAACACCGAATTCCTGCAACAACTCCTGACTTTTTTTCAGATCGTGCCCGAGCGAGCCGGCCAGTGTGTCGGACTTGACCGGTCACCCGAGGGGAGTGCCTCGATGCTGGTCTCGTGTCCGATAGCGTGCGAGGGCCAAGTGGGTACACGATTTTCGTCTTCGACTACGGCGAGCTCGCATCGGGACCAAGTAAGACGTCGAGCGTGTAAGATTTCAACGGTCGCCACGGGGTAGGGCCTCGATACTGGTCTCGGTCCGAATAGCCTGCGAGGGCCAGGCGTCTACTCGAAGTGCGTTTCCCAACTGAATTCAACGGTCGCCAGGGGGTAGGGCCTCGATACGGGTCTCTGGTCGAATAGAGTGCGAGGACCGGGTGTCTACTCTAAGCGTGTTCCCCAACCAAATTCGACGGCCGCGAGGGATAGGGCCTCGATACGGGTCTCAGCGTGCCGGGGGCCAGGTATCTACTCGAAGTCTGTTCCCCAACCGATTATGTCTGAACACCGAATTCCTGCAACAACTCCTGACTTTTTTTCAGATCGTGCCCGAGCGAGCCGGCCAGTGTGTCGGACTTGACCGGTCACCCGAGGGGAGTGCCTCGATGCTGGTCTCGTGTCCGATAGCGTGCGAGGGCCAAGTGGGTACACGATTTTCGTCTTCGACTACGGCGAGCTCGCATCGGGACCAAGTAAGACGTCGAGCGTGTAAGATTTCAACGGTCGCCACGGGGTAGGGCCTCGATACTGGTCTCGGTCCGAATAGCCTGCGAGGGCCAGGCGTCTACTCGAAGTTGCGTTTCCCAACTGAATTCAACGGTCGCCAGGGGGTAGGGCCTCGATACGGGTCTCTGGTCGAATAGAGTGCGAGGACCGGGTGTCTACTCTAAGCGTGTTCCCCAACCAAATTCGACGGCCGCGAGGGATAGGGCCTCGATACGGGTCTCAGCGTGCCGGGGGCCAGGTATCTACTCGAAGTCTGTTCCCCAACCGATTATGTCTGAACACCGAATTCCTGCAACAACTCCTGACTTTTTTTCAGATCGTGCCCGAGCGAGCCGGCCAGTGTGTCGGTCTTGACCGGTCACCCGAGGGGAGTGCCTCGATGCTGGTCTCGTGTCCCATAGCGTGCGAGGGCCAAGTGGGTGCACGATTTTCGTCTTCGACTACGGCGAGCTCGCATCGGGACCAAGTAAGACGTCGAGCGTGTAAGATTTCATCGGTCGCCAGGGGTAGGGCCTCGATACGGGTCTTCGGTCCGAATAGAGTGCGAGGACCGGGTGTCTACTCGAAGCGTGTTCCCCAACCAAATTCAACGGCCGCGTGGGATAGGGCCTCGATACGGGTCTCAGCGTGCCGGGGGCCAGGTATCTACTCGAAGTCTGTTCCCCAACCGATTATGTCTGAACACCGAATTCCTGCAACAACTCCTGACTTTTTTTCAGATCGTGCCCGAGCGAGCCGGCCAGTGTGTCGGACTTGACCGGTCACCCGCGGGGAGGGCCTCGATGCTGGTCTCGTGTCCGATAGCGTGCGAGGGCCAAGTGGGTACACGATTTTCGTCTTCGACTACGGCGAGCTCGCATCGGGACCAAGTAAGCCGTCGAGCGTGTAAGATTTCAACGGTCGACAGGGGTAGGGCCTCGATACTCGTCTCGGTCCGAATAGCCTGCGAGGGCCAGGTGTCTACTCGAAGTGTGTTTCCCAACGAAATTGATCGGTAGCGAGGGGTAGGGCCTCGATACGGGTCTCTGGTCGAATAGCGTGCGAGGACCAGGTGTCTACTCGAAGTGTGTTCCCCAACCAATATTGTCTAAACACCGATTTGGTGCAACAACTCCTGAAATGTAGCTCGACCTGTGACCTAGTAAGCCGTCGAGTGTGTAGGATTTCATCGGAGGCGAGGGTAGGGCTTTGAAACTGGTATCGGGTCGAACGGCGTGCGAGGGCTAGGTGTCTAACCGAATTCCATATTCAACTTCAAAGTGTGTACCTCAACCAATATTGTCTAAACACCGATTTGGTGCAACAACTCCTGAAATGTAGCTCGACCTGTGACCTAGTAAGCCGTTGAGTGTGTCGGATTTCATCGGAGGCGAGGGTAGGGTCCCTGATACTGGTCTCGGGTCGAGGGCTGGGTGCGTCTTCCCCACCTCCTTCTCGTCCTACCAATGTCGAATTACCGTGTCCGTAAGCCGTTGACTGTCGGCTAACAGAGATCGCGAGAGAGGGTGGGGCCTTGATATTGGCCGCTGACTGCATTCCTTTTTCTCTAGCAAGCGTTAACCCCACACCCCTGGCTTGTCGTAGATAATAACGATCATAACAATATCACAAGCCCCAACAGTAAGCCCTCCCCCCACCTTCAATGCGTATTTTTTTAATTCAATTTAATTCCTCTTCTTCTTATGATCTTATATGCAAACAAGAACAGTTTAAGAATACTTTTAAGAATATGTAAAAATATATAAATAATAATAATAATAATAATAATATTGACAACAATAATAATAGTAACAATAATAATAATAATAGTAGTAATAATAATAATAATATTGATAATAATAATAATAATAATATTGATAATAATAATAATAATAATAATAATAATAATAATAATAATAATAATAATAATAATAATAATAATAATAATAATAATAATAATAATAATAATAATAATAATAATAATAATAATAATTAATTTTCCAAGTTTAAATGCGACTGAATATTTACTAAAATTCAAACTTCGTAAAAGTGAGAAATAAAGAATAAATAAATAAATAAATAAATCAAAGAAAGAAAGAAAGAAAGAAAGAAAGAAAGAAAGAAGAAAGCGGTGTGCCAAGCCCCTTAGTACTTTACCCTCCCCCCCTTCGTCTCCGAGGTTACTATGACGACAAGGCGACGTTCACTTGGCTTTGTCGGTCACCGTAAATGAAATGGATTACACTTGTCGAATAAAACTTTGCCTATTTTCAATGTACTTAGAATTAAACCAAAGAACACGACTCTAAGTACATTCTTTGTTCTTGTTCTTTTAACAAGTTTTTAAATAAGGAGAAGAATAATTTATTATTTTTATTATTATTATGGTTGTCGAAGCGAATGCATATCTTTGGTATTCTGAACGTCGAAAAAATTAAGCGATTCTAAATTTAAGTTGAACATTTTTATTTGACAAGTTTTAAATATTATTATTATTATTATTATTAATAATAATAATAACATTAAATGGTGCGTGGTGGTGAAAGCCAAGCTGCTGCTGCTGCTGCTGCTGCTAACACAGAACAGTGAGAGAGAATTAAAAGAAAAGCGGGGTTTGGGTGGGGATTGATTTATTCACTCTTTTTTCCATCGTTCTTTTACCTTTTTTCCTGATGTGAGTGTATTGTCATGCACCGGCAGAGGTCGCTTCCTTTGGCTGCAGGGAGGACAGGGTTGATGCAGTGTTAGTGAAGCATTAGTTTACATTCAAATAAGCATAATCAATAAACAAAACCAAAGAAGTACAGACACCATAATTACAGTAAAAAATCATTTATTAACAGCAAATTACAGTGAAATCTGTGTTCTTCAGAGTGGTTGTGGTCGGCAGGATGGTGATGCTCCAGGACTGCTGCTGCTGCTGCCATCATTGCTTCTTTACGGAGGATAGTGTCCACTTGGAACGCCGGTCAGAGAGGGCCATCAGCACTGACACTCGGACTGCTGCTGCCGCCCTCCTTGGTTCTTCCGGAGGGTAATCTCCGCTGGAGTCCTAAAAGAAAAGAAAACTAAGTTAAAGACATGACATGAGTACGGCTATCAAGGTAACCGACACTGCAATTGGAAAGCTGGTCAGAGACGGACATCAGCACGGACACATTCGGAACACTCACTTAGGTGTTGAGGGAGAGGACCCTCAACACCAACACTCCACTCGGGACACTGACTTAGGTTAATGGGCCTGTCGGAGAGGCCCATCAACAGCACCTGCACTCCACTCGGAAGACTCGCTTATGTCAGAGGGTTGGTGGGAGGAGAGGACCCTGCACACCAACACTCCACTCGGGACACCGACTTAGGTTAACGGGCCTGTCGGAGAGGCCCATCAACAGCACCTGCACTACACTCGGAAAACTCACTGGTCGGCGGGGGGGAGTGGACCCTCAACACCCGGCAGCGGCACTCCAATCGGGAACCTCGCTGAGTGTAGCAGAGAACTGGTCGGAGTGGCCATTCAGTACCGACAGCGCTCGAAGAAACGTCTGTTACGTCTTGAGGGCCGGACAGAGAGGACCATCAACGCCAACACTCCACTCACTATTGACACCTCTTATGTACGGAGTACCGGCCGGGGAAGAGGACCATAGACACCCACACTCCACTCGGGAAACTGACTTAGGCTAATGGGCCGATCGGAGAGGCCCATCAGCAGCACCTGCACCACACTCTGAAATCTCGCTTAGGTTAGAGGGCTGGTCGGAGGAGAGGACCCTCAACAACCCGGCGTCGGCACTCCACTCGGGACACTCGCTGAGTGTAGCAGAGAACTGGTCGAAGTGGCCATTCAGTACC
>JALAJA010000175.1:77500-90000 GCA_023376005.1 Doryteuthis pealeii | reverse complement strand
ATAAGCCTAACCCTAACCGTTACCGTAAATTACTTACGCAAAAAAATACGAGAAATCTCATAAAATTTCACAAGTTTTTGTATGTTTCGACTTGTTTTTATTCTTTTTTCTTCTTCCTATACTTAATTTTCTTATTCTTCTTCTTATTCTTATTCTAATATTAATGCTTAATTTCAGCTTAACCCAAGCTATAAACCTAACCCTAACCGTTACCGTAAATTACTTACGCAAAAAAATACGAGAAATCAAATAAATTTCACAAGTTTTTGTATGTTTCGACTTGGTTTTATTCTCTTTTTTCTTCCTATACTTATTTTCTTATTCTTATTCTTATCTTATTCTCATGTTAAAGCTTAATTTCAGCTTAACCCAAGCTATAAGCCTAACCCTAACCGTTACCGTAAATTACTTACGCAAAAAATATCAAATAAATATCACAAGTTTTTGTATGTTTCGACTTGTTTTTATTCTTTTTCTTCTTTCTATACTTAATTTTCTTATTCTTCTTCTTATTCTTATTCTAATATTAATGCTTAATTTCAGCTTACCCAAGCTATAAACCTAACCCTAACCGTTCCCGTAAATTACTTACGCAAAAAAATACGAGAAATCAAATAAATTTCACAAGTTTTTGTATGTTTCGAATTGTTTTTATTCTTCTTTTTCTTCCTATACTTATTTTTCTTATTCTTATTCTTATTCTTATTCTCATGTTAAAGCTTAATTTCAGCTTAACCCAAGCTATAAGCCTAACCCTAACCGTTACCGTAAATTACTTACGCAAAAAAATACGAGAAATCAAATAAATATCACAAGTTTTTGTATGTTTCGACTTGTTTTTATTCTTTTTCTTCTTCCTATACTTAATTTTCTTTATTCTTCTTCTTCTTCTTATTCTAATATTAAAGCTTAATTTCAGACTAAGCCTAGCTATAAGCCTAACCCTAACCGTTACCGTAAATTACTTACGCAAAAAAATAAAGGAATCAAATAAATTTCACAATTTTTTTTATGTTTCTACTTGTTCTTCTTCTTACTATACTTATTTTTATTATTCTCACGAACGAAACTATTAAAAATATAACATCGAGGCATGAAGTGGTCCCCCATCGAAGCTCTAACCATGCCCAACTCTGCTTAACTACGTTGATCGAACGTGAACCAGAGTGCTCAGTGTTCTTTGACACTCAGCTGAAACTGTCGCGAATTTGAAATTCTTAACCTATCTTTTTCCCCAATTTCTTCAATAAACAGCGAACTTCCCTTTCTTTTTTTTTCTTTTTTTTTTTCTATGTCCAACTCCACTTGTTGACGCTAATGTTGGGAAGAGTCAACGGTGTCAGATTTCAAAAGTAGACAAGTCACCCTGACTGACATTACCTAGCCATAACCTTAAATTAGGAAAAATTACGAAACATCGATCACATTTTACAATTCTTCGAATGTTTCTACTTGTTCTTTTTCAGGTTCTTCTACCTCTACTTATTTTCTCATTCTTATTCTTATTCTTATTCTCATGTTAAAGCTTAATTTCAGCTTAACCAAGCTATAAGCCTAACCCTAACCGTTACCGTAAATTACTTACGCAAAAAAATACGAGAAATCAAATAAAATATCACAAGTTTTTGTATGTTTCGACTTGTTTTTATTCTTTCTTTTTCTTCCTATACTTATTTTTCTTATTCTTATTCTTATTCTTATTCTCATATTAAAGCTTAATTTCAGACTAAGCCTAGCTATAAGCCTAACCCTAACCGTTACCGTAAATTACTTACGCAAAAAATAAAGGAATCAAATAATTTCACAATTTTTTTTATGTTTCTACTTTGTTCTTCTTCTTACTATACTTAATTTTTCTTATTCTCACGAACGAACTATTCAAAAATATTAACACGAGGCATGAAGTGAGCCCCCATCGAAGCTCTACACAACCCCAAGGGGGGGCGGTCACGTAAAGGGGAAGTACCGTCGAAAACGATTTCCGGCAAAGTTGGGATGCCGACGGGGCTAGGGAGAACCCGAACAAGTACACGTACTCGTTGCAAACGGGAGTACCCGCGACGGGAGAGTGCTCACGGGGGGGGGGGGAGGGCGTACAGGGGAAGTACCGCGTTGCAAAACGGGGGTACCCGCGACGGGAGACCCCTCACGGGGGGGGCGGTCACGTGAAGCGGAAGTACCCGTTGCAAACGGGTTTTCCGACTAAGGGGGATGCCGACGGGCTAGGGAGAACTCGAAGTAGAAGTACTCGTTGCTAACGGGAGTACCCGCGACGGAGAGTGCTCACGGGGGGGCGTACAGGGGAAAGTACTTCTGCAAACCGGGGTAACCCGCGACGGGAGACCCCTCACGGGGGGGGGCGGTCACGTGAAGCGGAAGTACCCGTTGGAAACGGTTTTCCGACTAAGGGGGATGCCGTCGGGTATCTAGGGAGAACTTAAAGGGGAAGTACACCGTTGCAAACGGGAGTACCCGCGATGGGAGAGTGCTCACAGGGATGGGGGTTGCTGTCACGGTAAAGGGGAAGTACCCGTCGAAAAAGAGTTCCGGCAAAGTGGGTGCCGACGGGGGCTAGGGAGAACTCGAAGTACACGGTACTCGTTGCAAACGGGAGTACCCGCGATGGGAGAGTGCTCACGGGGGGGGGGGCGGTCACGTAAAGGGGAAGTACCCGTCGGAAACGAGGTTTCCGCAAAGTGGGGATGCCGGACGGGAGGCTAGGAGAACTCTGCGAAATTACAAGTACTCGTTGCTAACGGGAGTACCCGCGCGACGGGAGAGTGCTCACGGGGGGGGCGTACAGGGAGTACCCGTTGCAAAACGGGGGTACCCGCGACGGGAAGACCCTCACGGGGGGGGCGGTCACGTGAAGCGGAAGTACCCGTTGCAAACGGGTTTCCGACTAAGGGGGATGCCGAGGGGCTAGGGAGAACTTAAAGGGGAAGTACCCCGTTGCAAACGGGAGTACCCGCGATGGTGGGAGGTGCTCACGGGGGGGCGGTCAACGTAAAGGGGAAGTACCCGTCGGAAACGAGGTTTCCGGCAAAGTGGGATGCCGACGGGGCTAGGGAGAACCCGAAGTACACGTACTCGTTGCAGAAACGGGAGTACACGCGACGGGAGAGTGGTCAGGGGGGGGTCAGCGTACAGGGGAAGTACCCCGTTGCAAACGGGGTACCCGCGACGGGAGACCCCTCACGGTGGGGCGGTCCACGATGAAGCGGGAATAACCCGTTGGAACGGGTTTTTCCGACTAAGGGGGATGCGCGTCGGTCTAGGGAGAACGTTAAAGGGGGTAGATAACCCGTTGCAAACGGGAGTACCGCAATGGAGAGTGCTCACGGGGCGTCACGTAAATAAGGAAGTACCCGTCGGAAAACGAGGTTTCCGGGCAAAGAGGGGATGCCGACAGGAGCTAGGGAGAATCCCGAAGTACACGTACATCGTTGCAAACGGGAGTACCCGCACGGAATGAGTGCTCAGCATGGGGGGGGGGGGTCGCGTAACGAGTGAAGGACCCGTTGCATAACTAGGGGTACGCGCGACGGAGAAAACGCCCTCACGGGTGGGGTGGTCACGTGAAGCGGAAAGTCCACGTTGCAGAAAAAACGGGTTTTCCTACTAAGGGGATTGCGACCGGCTAGGGAGAACTTAATGGGGAGGTACCCGTTGCAGACGGAAAAAAGGGTACCCTGCGATGGGAGAGTGCTCAGCGTCGATAGCCATGAATGGGGGGGGGCTGGTCACGTAAAGGGAAGTACCCGTGAAAACGAGAGTTCCGGCAGAAGATGGCCGATGGCCGACGGGGCTAGGAGAACTCCGAAGCTACGAGTACTCGGTGATGTCAACGAGCGGGAGGTACCCGCGAATGGGGAGAGTGTCTTCACACGGGAGGGGGGCGTACGAGGGAAGTAACTCGTTGCAAACGGGGGTACCCGCGACCGGAGACCCCTTCACCAAAGGGGGCGCAGGGTGCGGTTACGGTGAAGGGAGTACCGCGTTGGCAGCACGAGGTTTTCGTACTGAGAGGGGGAGCCGGGACGGGGCTAGGGGAGGATATTAATTAATAGGGGAAGTCCAAGCGTGTGCAAACCACCGCGGAGTAGCGCGTATGCCCGACGGGAAGTGGGAGGTGCCACTTGGTGTAGGAGTTGCTGACGAGGGCTCACGATGGGATATCTGAGTGAGTGGTTGAGACGGCGGAGCGGCGCTGGCGATACGAATTAGCATGGGAGAGCCGTGACCCGTGAAGAAACGAGGTTTCCGGCAAAGTGGGAATGGCCGGAAGGGGCCTCAGGAAGAACCGAAGTACAAACGTACGTCGTTGCTAAAAGGAGGAGAGTACTCCGCGTGACCGGGAGAGGTGGCTCTACGGGGGGCGAGGGCGTCACAGGGGTAAGGTTACACCAGTTGCAGAACGGTGAGGTACCCGCGACGGGAGACCCCTCACGGGGCGGTCACGTGAAGCGGAAGTACACCGTTTGCAAACGGGTTTACCGACATAGTCGGGGGATGCTCGACGGGGCTAGGGAGAAGCTTAAAGGGGAAAGTTAACCCGTTGCAAACGGAGTACGCCAGCGATGGGAGAGTGTCTGCCACAGGGGGGGGGGGAATGCTGTCACGTAAAGGGGGAAGTACTCCGTTCGGAACGGAGGTATTTCTTGAGGCAAGAGCTAGGTGATGCCGATCTGGAGGGCTAGTGGAGAACCCGAAGTACACGATACCTCGTTGCAAAGACGGGAGTAGCTCCGGAGCGCGGAGGGGAGTGCTCCAGGCCGGAGAGGTCAGGGGGGGGCGTAAGCAGGGGAAGTACCTCGTTGCACGGTGTACCCGCGACGGGGAGACTCACGGGGGGGGGGGACGGTCACGTGGAAGAGGAAGTACGTTTGCATACGGGTTTTCCGGATCTAAGGGGGATGCGACGGGCTACGGGAGAACCTTAAAGTGGGAGACCGCCCGTTGCGAAGAGTACCCGCGGATGGAGGTAGTGCTCAGTCAGTGTGTTTTGATAGTCATGACGGGGGGCTGTCAACGTAAAGGGGAAGTACCGGTCAGGGAAACGAGGGTTTCCGGCACAAGTGGGATGCCGACGGGGCTAGGGAAGAACTCGAAGTAGAAGTGAACTCGTTGCAAGCGGGAGTCCGCGATGGGAGAGTGCCTCACGGGGGGGGGGGCAGGGCACGGTTAAGAAGGGAAGTACCCGTCAGAAAACGAGGTTTCCGGCAAAGTGGGGATGCGCGACGGGGCTAGGGAGAACTCGAGAGTAGCAAGTACTCGTTTCGTTGCAAACGGGAGTACCGCGCGAACGGAGAGTGCTCACTGGGGGGCGGTGACACGTACCAGGGGAAGTACCCGTTTAGCAAACGGGGGTACCGCGCGACGGGAGACCCTCACGGGGGGGCGCTTCGTGAAGCGGAAGTTACCCGTTGCAAACGGGTATTTCCCGACTAAGGGGGATGCCGACGGGGCTAGGGAGAACTTAAAGGGGAAAGTAACCCGTTTGCAACGGGAGTACCCCGTGACTGGAGAGTGCTCACGGGGGGGTGCTGTCAGTAGGGGAAGTACCCGTCGGAAAACGGAGGTTTCCGGCAAAAGTGGGATGCCGACATTGGGGCTTAGGGGAGAACCGAAGTACCGTACTCGTTCAATAACGGGAGTACCTGCGCGACGGGAGAGTGCTGCACGGGGGGGGGGCGTACCAGGGGAATGTACCCGTTGCAAACGGGTGTACCCGCGACGGGAGAGCCCCTAGTGGGGGGGGGGGGGTGGACGGTCACGTGGAAGAGGAAGTACCCGCGTTGCAACGGTTTTCCGACTAAGGGGGAATGCCCGACGGGGCTAGGGAAGACCGTTTTGGCAAAACGGGTAGCCTTCCTCTTTCACGTGACCGCCCCCCCCCCCGTGAGGGGTCTCCCGTCGCGGGTACACCCGTTTGCAACGGGTACTTCCCCTGTACGCCCCCCCCCCGTGAGCACTCTCCCGTCGCGGGTACTCCCGTTTGCAACGAGTACGTGTACTTCGGGTTCTCCCTAGCCCCGTCGGCATCCCACTTTGCCGGAAACCTCGTTTCCGACGGGTACTTCCCCTTTACGTGACAGCCCCCCCCCGTGAGCACTCTCCCGTCACGGGTACTCCCGTTTGCAACGGGTACTTCCCCTTTAAGTTCTCCCTAGCCCCGTCGGCATCCCCCTTAGTCGGAAAACCCGTTTGCAACGGGTACTTCCGCTTCACGTGACCGCCCCCCCGTGAGGGGTCTCCCGTCGCGGGTACCCCCGTTTGCAACGGGTACTTCCCCTGTACGCCCCCCCCCGTGAGCACTCTCCCGTCGCGGGTACTCCCGTTTGCAACGAGTACTTGTACTTCGAGTTCTCCCTAGCCCCGTCGGCATCCCACTTTGCCGGAAACCTCGTTTCTGACGGGTACTTCCCCTTTACGTGACCGCCCCCCCCCCCGTGAGCACTCTCCCATCGCGGGTACTCCCGTTTGCAACGAGTACTTCTACTTCGAGTTCTCCCTAGCCCCGTCGGCATCCCACTTTGCCGGAAACCTCGTTTCCGACGGGTACTTCCCCTTTACGTGACAGCCCCCCCCCCGTGAGCACTCTCCCATCGCGGGTACTCCCGTTTGCAACGGGTACTTCCCCTTTAAGTTCTCCCTAGCCCCGTCGGCATCCCCCTTAGTCGGAAAACCCGTTTGCAACGGGTACTTCCTCTTCACGTGACCGCCCCCCCCCGTGAGGGGTCTCCCGTCGCGGGTACACCCGTTTGCAACGGGTACTTCCCCTGTACGCCCCCCCCGTGAGCACTCTCCCGTCGCGGGTACTCCCGTTTGCAACGAGTACGTGTACTTCGGGTTCTCCCTAGCCCCGTCGGCATCCCACTTTGCCAGAAACCTCGTTTCCGACGGGTACTTCCCCTTTACGTGACAGCCCCCCCCCCCGTGAGCACTCTCCCATCGCGGGTACTCCCGTTTGCAACGGGTACTTCCCCTTTAAGTTCTCCCTAGCCCCGTCGGCATCCCCCTTAGTCGGAAAACCCGTTTGCAACGGGTACTTCCGCTTCACGTGACCGCCCCCCCGTGAGGGGTCTCCCGTCGCGGGTACCCCCGTTTGCAACGGGTACTTCCCCTGTACGCCCCCCCCCGTGAGCACTCTCCCGTCGCGGGTACTCCCGTTTGCAACGAGTACGTGTACTTCGGGTTCTCCCTAGCCCCGTCGGCATCCCACTTTGCCGGAAACCTCGTTTCCGACGGGTACTTCCCCTTTACGTGACAGCCCCCCCCCCGTGAGCACTCTCCCGTCGCGGGTACTCCCGTTTGCAACGGGTACTTCCCCTTTAAGTTCTCCCTAGCCCCGTCGGCATCCCCCTTAGTCGGAAAACCCGTTTGCAACGGGTACTTCCTCTTCACGTGACCGCCCCCCCCGTGAGGGGTCTCCCGTCGCGGGTACCCCGTTTGCAACGGGTACTTCCCCTGTACGCCCCCCCCCCGTGAGCACTCTCCCATCGCGGGTACTCCCGTTTGCAACGAGTACTTGTACTTCGAGTTCTCCCTAGCCCCGTCGGCATCCCACTTTGCCGGAAATCTCGTTTTCGACGGGTACTTCCCCTTTACGTGACAGCCCCCCCCCGTGAGCACTCTCCCATCGCGGGTACTCCCGTCTGCAACGGGTACTTCCCCATTAAGTTCTCCCTAGCCCCGTCGGCATCCCCCTTAGTCGGAAAACCCGTTTGCAACGGGTACTTCCGCTTCACGTGACCACCCCCCCGTGAGGGGTCTCCCGTCGCGGGTACCCCCGTTTGCAACGGGTCCTTCCACTGTACGCGACCCCCCCCCCGTGAGCACTCTTCCGTCGCGGGTACTCCCGTTTGCAACGAGTACGTGTACTTCGGGTTCTCCCTAGCCCCGTCGGCATCCCACTTTGCCGGAAACCTCGTTTCCGACGGGTACTTCCCCTTTACGTGACCGCCCCCCCCGTGAGCACTCTCCCATCGCGGGTACTCCCGTTTGCAACGGGTACTTCCCCTTTAAGTTCTCCCTAGACCCGACGGCATCCCCCTTAGTCGGAAAACCCGTTTCCAACGGGTACTTCCGCTTCACGTGACCGCCCCCCCCGTGAGGGGTCTCCCGTCGCGGGTACCCCCGTTTGCAACGGGTACTTCCCCTGTACGCTGACCCCCCCCGTGAGCACTCTCCCGTCGCGTGTACTCCCGTTTGCAACGAGTACGTGTACTTCGGGTTCTCCCTAGCCCCGTCGGCATCCCACTTTGCCGGAAACCTCGTTTCCGACGGGTACTTCCCCTTTACGTGACCGCCCCCCCCGTGAGCACTCTCCCATCGCGGGTACTCCCGTTTGCAACGGGTACTTCCCCTTTAAGTTCTCCCTAGCCCCGTCGGCATCCCCCTTAGTCGGAAAACCCGTTTGCAACGGGTACTTCCGCTTCACGTGACCGCCCCCCCCGTGAGGGGTCTCCCGTCGCGGGTACCCCCGTTTGCAACGGGTACTTCCCCTGTACGCCCCCCCCGTGAGCACTCTCCCGTCGCGGGTACTCCCGTTAGCAACGAGTACTTGTACTTCGAGTTCTCCCTAGCCCCGTCGGCATCCCACTTTGCCGGAAACCTCGTTTCCGACGGGTACTTCCCCTTTACGTGACCGCCCCCCCCCGTGAGCACTCTCCCATCGCGGGTACTCCCGTTTGCAACGAGTACCTGTACTTCGAGTTCTCCCTAGCCCCGTCGGCATCCCACTTTGCCGGAAACCTCTTTTTCGACGGGTACTTCCCCTTTACGTGACAGCACCCCCCCCGTGAGCACTCTCCCATCGCGGGTACTCCCGTTTGCAACGGGTACTTCCCCTTTAAGTTCTCCCTAGACCCGACGGCATCCCCCTTAGTCGGAAAACCCGTTTCCAACGGGTACTTCCGCTTCACGTGACCGCCCCCCCCCGTGAGGGGTCTCCCGTCGCGGGTTACCCCGTTTGCAACGGGTACTTCCCCTGTACGCCCCCCCGTGAGCACTCTCCCGTCGCGGGTACTCCCGTTAGCAACGAGTACTTCTACTTCGAGTTCTCCCTAGCCCCGTCGGCATCCCCCTTAGTCGGAAAACCCGTTTGCAACGGGTACTTCCGCTTCACGTGACCGCCCCCCCCCGTGAGGGGTCTCCCGTCGCGGGTACCCCCGTTTGCAACGGGTACTTCCCCTGTACGCCCTCCCCCCCCCCGTGAGCACTCTCCCGTCGCGGGTACTCCCGTTTGCAACGAGTACGTGTACTTCGGGTTCTCCCTAGCCCCGTCGGCATCCCACTTTGCCGGAAACCTCGTTTTCGACGGGTACTTCCCCTTTACGTGACCGCCCCCCCCTTGGGCTTGTTTAGAGCTTCGATGGGGGCTCACTTCATGCCTCGATGTTATATTTTTAATAGTTTCGTTCGTGAGAATAAGAAAAATAAGTATAGTAAGAAGAAGAACAAGTAGAAACATAAAAAAAATTGTGAAATTTATTTGATTCCTTTTTTTTTGCGTAAGTAATTTACGGTAACGGTTAGGGTTAGGCTTATAGCTAGGCTTAGTCTGAAATTAAGCTTTAATATGAGAATAAGAATAAGAATAAGAATAAGAAAAATAAGTATAGGAAGAAAAAGAAAGAATAAAAACAAGTCGAAACATACAAAAACTTGTGATATTTATTTGATTTCTCGTATTTTTTTGCGTAAGTAATTTACGGTAACGGTTAGGGTTAGGCTTATAGCTTGGGTTAAGCTGAAATTAAGCTTTAACATGAGAATAAGAATAAGAATAAGAATGAGAAAAATAAGTAGAGGTAGAAGAACCTGAAAAAGAACAAGTAGAAACATTCGAAGAATTGTAAAATGTGATCGATGTTTCGTAATTTTTCCTAATTTAAGGTTATGGCTAGGGTAATGTCAGGTCAGGGTGACTTGTCTACTTTTGAAATCTGACACCGTTGACTCTTCCCAACATTAGCGTCAACAAGTGGAGTTGGACATAGAAAAAAAAAAGAGAAAAAAAAAGAAAAGGGAAGTTCGCTGTTTATTATTGAAATTGGGAAAAAGATAGGTTTAAGAATTTCAAATTTCGCGACAGTTTCAGCTGAGTGTCAAAGAACACTGAGCACTCTGGTTCACGTTCGATCAACGTAGTTAAGCAGAGTTGGGCATGGTTAGAGCTTCGATGGGGGACCACTTCATGCCTCGATGTTATATTTTTAATAGTTTCGTTCGTGAGAATAATAAAAATAAGTATAGTAAGAAGAAGAACAAGTAGAAACATAAAAAAAATTGTGAAATTTATTTGATTCCTTTATTTTTTTGCGTAAGTAATTTACGGTAACGGTTAGGGTTAGGCTTATAGCTAGGCTTAGTCTGAAATTAAGCTTTAATATTAGAATAAGAAGAAGAAGAATAAGAAAATTAAGTATAGGAAGAAGAAAAAGAATAAAAACAAGTCGAAACATACAAAAACTTGTGATATTTATTTGATTTCTCGTATTTTTTTGCGTAAGTAATTTACGGTAACGGTTAGGGTTAGGCTTATAGCTTGGGTTAAGCTGAAATTAAGCTTTAACATGAGAATAAGAATAAGAATAAGAATAAGAAAAATAAGTATAGGAAGAAAAAGAAGAATAAAAACAATTCGAAACATACAAAAACTTGTGAAATTTATTTGATTTCTCGTATTTTTTTGCGTAAGTAATTTACGGTAACGGTTAGGGTTAGGTTTATAGCTTGGGTTAAGCTGAAATTAAGCATTAATATTAGAATAAGAATAAGAAGAAGAATAAGAAAATTAAGTATAGAAAGAAGAAAAAGAATAAAAACAAGTCGAAACATACAAAAACTTGTGATATTTATTTGATTTCTCGTATTTTTTTGCGTAAGTAATTTACGGTAACGGTTAGGGTTAGGCTTATAGCTTGGGTTAAGCTGAAATTAAGCTTTAACATGAGAATAAGAATAAGAATAAGAATAAGAAAAATAAGTATAGGAAGAAAAAGAAGAATAAAAACAAGTCGAAACATACAAAAACTTGTGAAATTTATTTGATTTCTCGTATTTTTTTGCGTAAGTAATTTACGGTAACGGTTAGGGTTAGGTTTATAGCTTGGGTTAAGCTGAAATTAAGCATTAATATTAGAATAAGAATAAGAAGAAGAATAAGAAAATTAAGTATAGGAAGAAGAAAAAGAATAAAAACAAGTCGAAACATACAAAAACTTGTGAAATTTATGAGATTTCTCGTATTTTTTTGCGTAAGTAATTTACGGTAACGGTTAGGGTTAGGCTTATAGCTTGGGTTTAGCTGAAATTAAGCTTTAACATGAGAATAAGAATAAGAATTAGAATAAGAAAAATAAGTAGAGGTAGAAGAACCTGAAAAAGAACAAGTAGAAACATTCAAAGAATTGTAAAATGTGATCGATGTTTCGTAATTTTTCCTAATTTAAGGTTATGGCTAGGGTAATGTCAGGTCAGGGTGACTTGTCTACTTTTGAAATCTGACACCGTTGACTCTTCCCAACATTAGCGTCAACAAGTGGAGTTGGACATAGAAAAAAAAAAGAGAAAAAAAAGAAAAGGGAAGTTCGCTGTTTATTATTGAAATTGGGAAAAAGATAGGTTTAAGAATTTCAAATTTCGCGACAGTTTCAGCTGAGTGTCAAAGAACACTGAGCACTCTGGTTCACGTTCGATCAACGTAGTTAAGCAGAGTTGGGCATGGTTAGAGCTTCGATGGGGGACCACTTCATGCCTCGATGTTATATTTTTAATAGTTTCGTTCGTGAGAATAATAAAAATAAGTATAGTAAGAAGAAGAACAAGTAGAAACATAAAAAAAATTGTGAAATTTATTTGATTCCTTTATTTTTTTGCGTAAGTAATTTACGGTAACGGTTAGGGTTAGGCTTATAGCTAGGCTTAGTCTGAAATTAAGCTTTAATATTAGAATAAGAAGAAGAAGAAGAATAAGAAAATTAAGTATAGGAAGAAGAAAAAGAATAAAAACAAGTCGAAACATACAAAAACTTGTGATATTTATTTGATTTCTCGTATTTTTTTGCGTAAGTAATTTACGGTAACGGTTAGGGTTAGGCTTATAGCTTGGGTTAAGCTGAAATTAAGCTTTAACATGAGAATAAGAATAAGAATAAGAATAAGAAAAATAAGTATAGGAAGAAAAAGAAGAATAAAAACAATTCGAAACATACAAAAACTTGTGATATTTATTTGATTTCTCGTATTTTTTTGCGTAAGTAATTTACGGTAATGGTTAGGGTTAGGCCTATAGCTAGGGGTAGGCTGAAATTAAGCTTTAATATGAGAATAAGAAGAAGGAGAAGAATTAGAATATTAAGTAGTGGTAGAAGAATACGAAAAAGAATAATTAGAAACATTCGAAGAATTGTAAAATATGATCGATGTTTCGTATTTTTTCCGAATTTATGCTCATGGCTAGGGTAATGTTGAAATTAATCTTTATTATTACA
>JALAJA010000175.1:0-75000 GCA_023376005.1 Doryteuthis pealeii | reverse complement strand
GTTGTCGTTAAATGTTAAATTATTGTTATCGTTAAATGTTACATTATTGTTATCGTTAAGTGTTAAATCATCGTTAAATGTTAAATTATTGTTATCGTTAAATGTTAAATTATTGTTATCGTTAAATGTTCAATTATTGTTATCGTTAAGTGTTAAATTATTGTTATCGTTAAATGTTAAATGTTGATCGCTGATGATGATGACGACGACGACGATGATGCTTCCTGGTCGTTTGTCTCGTTTCATCTCGCGTCTAGCTCGCTCGGTCTTTCTGTCGATAAATAAAAGGACTAGCCACCCTTTTGATGATGGTACGTGCTCGCAAGACAGTGACGCCGGGACGCAGCAGCCTACCTATGCGTCCTGGTCGTTTGTCCCTTGACGGTATCCCGGTCCGTATGTCCGTCGATAAGCAAATGGACTCGCCACCCTTTCGATGATGGTACTTGCTCGCAATACAGTGCCGCCGGGACTCAGCAGCAGCTTACCTATGCGTCCTGGTCGTTTGTCTCTTGAGGGTATCCCGGTCCGTATGTCAGTCGATAAGCAAAAGGACTCGCCACCCTTTTGATGATGGTACTTGCTCGAAAGACAGTGACGCCGGGACGCAGCAGCCTTCTTATGCGTCCTGGTCGTATGTCTCTTGAAGGTATCCCGGTCTGTATGTCAGTCGATAAGCAAAAGGACTCGCCACCCTTTTGATGATGGTACTTGCTCGCAAGACAGTGACGCCGGGACGCAGCAGCCTTCTTATGCGTCCTGGTCGTTTGTCTCTTGAAGGTATCACGGTCCGTATGTCAGTCGAAAAGCAGAAGGACTAGCCACCCTTTTGACGATGGTACGTGTTCGCAAGACAGTGACGCCGGGACGCAGCAGCCGACTTATGCGTCCTGGTCATTTGTCCCTTGAAGGTATACCGGTCCGTATGTTAGTCGATACCAAAAAATAAAAAAGGACTAGCCACCCTTTTGATGGTACGTGTTCGCAAGAAAATGCCGGGACGCAGCCGATGGGGTCCGCCGCGGCCGCCGGCCTTTGCGTCCTGGTCATTTGACTCTTGAAGGTGTTCCGCTCGATAAGTGTCCGTGTTACTGCTGACGGGCCTCTCCGATCGGCCCGTCAGCCTAAGTCAGTGTCCCGAGTGGAGTGTTGGTGTTGATGGCCCTCTCCCCCGACCGGTACTCCGTACATAAGAGGTGTCAATAGTGAGTGGAGTGTTGGCGTTGATGGTCCTCTCTGTCCGGCCCTCAAGACGTAACAGACGTTTCTTCGAGCGTTGTCGGTACTGAATGGCCACTTCGACCAGTTCTCTGCTACACTCAGCGAGTGTCCCGAGTGGAGTGCCGACGCCGGGTTGTTGAGGGTCCTCTCCTCCGACCAGCCCTCTAACCTAAGCGAGATTTCAGAGTGTGGTGCAGGTGCTGCTGATGGGCCTCTCCGATCGGCCCATTAGCCTAAGTCAGTTTCCCGAGTGGAGTGTGGGTGTCTATGGTCCTCTTCCCCGGCCGGTACTCCGTACATAAGAGGTGTCAATAGTGAGTGGAGTGTTGGCGTTGATGGTCCTCTCTGTCCGGCCCTCAAGACGTAACAGACGTTTCTTCGAGCGCTGTCGGTACTGAATGGCCACTCCGACCAGTTCTCTGCTACACTCAGCGAGGTTCCCGATTGGAGTGCCGCTGCCGGGTGTTGAGGGTCCACTCCCCCCGCCGACCAGTGAGTTTTCCGAGTGTAGTGCAGGTGCTGTTGATGGGCCTCTCCGACAGGCCCGTTAACCTAAGTCGGTGTCCCGAGTGGAGTGTTGGTGTGCAGGGTCCTCTCCTCCCACCAACCCTCTGACATAAGCGAGTCTTCCGAGTGGAGTGCAGGTGCTGTTGATGGGCCTCTCCGACAGGCCCATTAACCTAAGTCAGTGTCCCGAGTGGAGTGTTGGTGTTGAGGGTCCTCTCCCTCAACACCTAAGTGAGTGTTCCGAATGTGTCCGTGCTGATGTCCGTCTCTGACCAGCTTTCCAATTGCAGTGTCGGTTACCTTGATAGCCGTACTCATGTCATGTCTTTAACTTAGTTTTCTTTTCTTTTAGGACTCCAGCGGAGATTACCCTCCGGAAGAACCAAGGAGGGCGGCAGCAGCAGTCCGAGTGTCAGTGCTGATGGCCCTCTCTGACCGGCGTTCCAAGTGGACACTATCCTCCGTAAAGAAGCAATGATGGCAGCAGCAGCAGCAGTCCTGGAGCATCACCATCCTGCCGACCACAACCACTCTGAAGAACACAGATTTCACTGTAATTTGCTGTTAATAAATGATTTTTTACTGTAATTATGGTGTCTGTACTTCTTTGGTTTTGTTTATTGATTATGCTTATTTGAATGTAAACTAATGCTTCACTAACACTGCATCAACCCTGTCCTCCCTGCAGCCAAAGGAAGCGACCTCTGCCGGTGCATGACAATACACTCACATCAGGAAAAAAGGTAAAAGAACGATGGAAAAAAGAGTGAATAAATCAATCCCCACCCAAACCCCGCTTTTCTTTTAATTCTCTCTCACTGTTCTGTGTTAGCAGCAGCAGCAGCAGCAGCAGCTTGGCTTTCACCACCACGCACCATTTAATGTTATTATTATTATTAATAATAATAATAATAATAATATTTAAAACTTGTCAAATAAAAATGTTCAACTTAAATTTAGAATCGCTTAATTTTTTCGACGTTCAGAATACCAAAGATATGCATTGTTCGCTTCGACAACCATAATAATAATAAAAATAATAAATTATTCTTCTCCTTATTTAAAAACTTGTTAAAAGAACAAGAACAAAGAATGTACTTAGAGTCGTGTTCTTTGGTTTAATTCTAAGTACATTGAAAATAGGCAAAGTTTTATTCGACAAGTGTAATCCATTTCATTTACGGTGACCGACAAAGCCAAGTGAACGTCGCCTTGTCGTCATAGTAACCTCGGAGACGAAGGGGGGAGGGTAAAGTACTAAGGGGCTTGGCACACCGCTTTCTTCTTTCTTTCTTTCTTTCTTTCTTTCTTTCTTTCTTTGATTTATTTATTTATTTATTTATTCTTTATTTCTCACTTTTACGAAGTTTGAATTTTAGTAAATATTCAGTCGCATTTAAACTTGGATTATTATTATTATTATTATTATTATTATTATTATTATTATTATTATTATTATTATTATTATTATTATTATTATTATTATTATTATTATTATTATTATTATTATTATTATTATTATTATTATTATTATTATTATTATTATTATCAATATTATTATTATTATTACTATTATTATTATTATTGTTACTATTATTATTGTTGTCAATATTATTATTATTATTATTATTATTTATATATTTTTACATATTCTTAAAAGTATTCTTAAACTGTTCTTGTTTGCATATAAGATCATAAGAAGAAGAGGAATTAAATTGAATTAAAAAAATACGCATTGAAGGTGGGGGGAGGGGCTTACTGTTGGGGCTTGTGATATTGTTATGATCGTTATTATCTACGACAAGCCAGGGGTGTGGGGTTAACGCTTGCTAGAGAAAAAGGAATGCAGTCAGCGGCCAATATCAAGGCCCCACCCTCTCTCGCGATCTCTGTTAGCCGACAGTCAACGGCTTACGGACACGGTAATTCGACATTGGTAGGACGAGAAGGAGGTGGGGAAGACGCACCCAGCCCTCGACCCGAGACCAGTATCAGGGACCCTACCCTCGCCTCCGATGAAATCCGACACACTCAACGGCTTACTAGGTCACAGGTCGAGCTACATTTCAGGAGTTGTTGCACCAAATCGGTGTTTAGACAATATTGGTTGAGGTACACACTTTGAAGTTGAATATGGAATTCGGTTAGACACCTAGCCCTCGCACGCCGTTCGACCCGATACCAGTTTCAAAGCCCTACCCTCGCCTCCGATGAAATCCTACACACTCGACGGCTTACTAGGTCACAGGTCGAGCTACATTTCAGGAGTTGTTGCACCAAATCGGTGTTTAGACAATATTGGTTGGGGAACACACTTCGAGTAGACACCTGGTCCTCGCACGCTATTCGACCAGAGACCCGTATCGAGGCCCTACCCCTCGCTACCGATCAATTTCGTTGGGAAACACACTTCGAGTAGACACCTGGCCCTCGCAGGCTATTCGGACCGAGACGAGTATCGAGGCCCTACCCCTGTCGACCGTTGAAATCTTACACGCTCGACGGCTTACTTGGTCCCGATGCGAGCTCGCCGTAGTCGAAGACGAAAATCGTGTACCCACTTGGCCCTCGCACGCTATCGGACACGAGACCAGCATCGAGGCCCTCCCCGCGGGTGACCGGTCAAGTCCGACACACTGGCCGGCTCGCTCGGGCACGATCTGAAAAAAAGTCAGGAGTTGTTGCAGGAATTCGGTGTTCAGACATAATCGGTTGGGGAACAGACTTCGAGTAGATACCTGGCCCCCGGCACGCTGAGACCCGTATCGAGGCCCTATCCCACGCGGCCGTTGAATTTGGTTGGGGAACACGCTTCGAGTAGACACCCGGTCCTCGCACTCTATTCGGACCGAAGACCCGTATCGAGGCCCTACCCCTGGCGACCGATGAAATCTTACACGCTCGACGTCTTACTTGGTCCCGATGCGAGCTCGCCGTAGTCGAAGACGAAAATCGTGCACCCACTTGGCCCTCGCACGCTATGGGACACGAGACCAGCATCGAGGCACTCCCCTCGGGTGACCGGTCAAGACCGACACACTGGCCGGCTCGCTCGGGCACGATCTGAAAAAAAGTCAGGAGTTGTTGCAGGAATTCGGTGTTCAGACATAATCGGTTGGGGAACAGACTTCGAGTAGATACCTGGCCCCCGGCACGCTGAGACCCGTATCGAGGCCCTATCCCTCGCGGCCGTCGAATTTGGTTGGGGAACACGCTTAGAGTAGACACCCGGTCCTCGCACTCTATTCGACCAGAGACCCGTATCGAGGCCCTACCCCCTGGCGACCGTTGAATTCAGTTGGGAAACGCAACTTCGAGTAGACGCCTGGCCCTCGCAGGCTATTCGGACCGAGACCAGTATCGAGGCCCTACCCCGTGGCGACCGTTGAAATCTTACACGCTCGACGTCTTACTTGGTCCCGATGCGAGCTCGCCGTAGTCGAAGACGAAAATCGTGTACCCACTTGGCCCTCGCACGCTATCGGACACGAGACCAGCATCGAGGCACTCCCCTCGGGTGACCGGTCAAGTCCGACACACTGGCCGGCTCGCTCGGGCACGATCTGAAAAAAAGTCAGGAGTTGTTGCAGGAATTCGGTGTTCAGACATAATCGGTTGGGGAACAGACTTCGAGTAGATACCTGGCCCCCGGCACGCTGAGACCCGTATCGAGGCCCTATCCCTCGCGGCCGTCGAATTTGGTTGGGGAACACGCTTAGAGTAGACACCCGGTCCTCGCACTCTATTCGACCAGAGACCCGTATCGAGGCCCTACCCCCTGGCGACCGTTGAATTCAGTTGGGAAACGCACTTCGAGTAGACGCCTGGCCCTCGCAGGCTATTCGGACCGAGACCAGTATCGAGGCCCTACCCCGTGGCGACCGTTGAAATCTTACACGCTCGACGTCTTACTTGGTCCCGATGCGAGCTCGCCGTAGTCGAAGACGAAAATCGTGTACCCACTTGGCCCTCGCACGCTATCGGACACGAGACCAGCATCGAGGCACTCCCCTCGGGTGACCGGTCAAGTCCGACACACTGGCCGGCTCGCTCGGGCACGATCTGAAAAAAAGTCAGGAGTTGTTGCAGGAATTCGGTGTTCAGACATAATCGGTTGGGGAACAGACTTCGAGTAGATACCTGGCCCCCGGCACGCTGAGACCCGTATCGAGGCCCTATCCCTCGCGGCCGTCGAATTTGGTTGGGGAACACGCTTAGAGTAGACACCCGGTCCTCGCACTCTATTCGACCAGAGACCCGTATCGAGGCCCTACCCCCTGGCGACCGTTGAATTCAGTTGGGAAACGCACTTCGAGTAGACGCCTGGCCCTCGCAGGCTATTCGGACCGAGACCAGTATCGAGGCCCTACCCCGTGGCGACCGTTGAAATCTTACACGCTCGACGTCTTACTTGGTCCCGATGCGAGCTCGCCGTAGTCGAAGACGAAAATCGTGTACCCACTTGGCCCTCGCACGCTATCGGACACGAGACCAGCATCGAGGCACTCCCCTCGGGTGACCGGTCAAGTCCGACACACTGGCCGGCTCGCTCGGGCACGATCTGAAAAAAAGTCAGGAGTTGTTGCAGGAATTCGGTGTTCAGACATAATCGGTTGGGGAACAGACTTCGAGTAGATACCTGGCCCCCGGCACGCTGAGACCCGTATCGAGGCCCTATCCCTCGCGGCCGTCGAATTTGGTTGGGGAACACGCTTAGAGTAGACACCCGGTCCTCGCACTCTATTCGACCAGAGACCCGTATCGAGGCCCTACCCCCTGGCGACCGTTGAATTCAGTTGGGAAACGCACTTCGAGTAGACGCCTGGCCCTCGCAGGCTATTCGGACCGAGACCAGTATCGAGGCCCTACCCCGTGGCGACCGTTGAAATCTTACACGCTCGACGTCTTACTTGGTCCCGATGCGAGCTCGCCGTAGTCGAAGACGAAAATCGTGTACCCACTTGGCCCTCGCACGCTATCGGACACGAGACCAGCATCGAGGCCCTCCCCTCGGGTGACCGGTCAAGTCCGACACACTGGCCGGCTCGCTCGGGCACGATCTGAAAAAAAGTCAGGAGTTGTTGCAGGAATTCGGTGTTCAGACATAATCGGTTGGGGAACAGACTTCGAGTTGATACCTGGCCCCCGGCACCCTGAGACCCGTATCGAGGCCCTATCCCTCGCGGCCGTCGAATTTGGTTGGGGAACACGCTTCGAGTAGACACCCGGTCCTCGCACTCTATTCGACCAGAGACCCGTATCGAGGCCCTACCCCCTGGCGACCGTTGAATTCCGTTGGGAAACGCACTTCGAGTAGACGCCTGGCCCTCGCAGGCTATTCGGACCGAGACCAGTATCGAGGCCCTACCCCTGGCGACCGTTGAAATCTTACACGCTCGACGTCTTACTTGGTCCCGATGCGAGCTCGCCGTAGTCGAAGACGAAAATCGTGTACCCACTTGGCCCTCGCACGCTATCGGACACGAGACCAGCATCGAGGCCCTCCCCTCGGGTGACCGGTCAAGTCCGACACACTGGCCGGCTCGCTCGGGCACGATCTGAAAAAAAGTCAGGAGTTGTTGCAGGAATTCGGTGTTCAGACATAATCGGTTGGGGAACAGACTTCGAGTTGATACCTGGCCCCCGGCACCCTGAGACCCGTATCGAGGCCCTATCCCTCGCGGCCGTCGAATTTGGTTGGGGAACACGCTTCGAGTAGACACCCGGTCCTCGCACTCTATTCGACCAGAGACCCGTATCGAGGCCCTACCCCCTGGCGACCGTTGAATTCCGTTGGGAAACGCACTTCGAGTAGACGCCTGGCCCTCGCAGGCTATTCGGACCGAGACCAGTATCGAGGCCCTACCCCGTGGCGACCGTTGAAATCTTACACGCTCGACGTCTTACTTGGTCCCGATGCGAGCTCGCCGTAGTCGAAGACGAAAATCGTGTACCCACTTGGCCCTCGCACGCTATCGGACACGAGACCAGCATCGAGGCCCTCCCCTCGGGTGACCGGTCAAGTCCGACACACTGGCCGGCTCGCTCGGGCACGATCTGAAAAAAAGTCAGGAGTTGTTGCAGGAATTCGGTGTTCAGACATAATCGGTTGGGGAACAGACTTCGAGTAGATACCTGGCCCCCGGCACGCTGAGACCCGTATCGAGGCCCTATCCCTCGCGGCCGTCGAATTTGGTTGGGGAACACGCTTCGAGCAGACACCCGGTCCTCGCACTCTATTCGACCAGAGACCCGTATCGAGGCCCTACCCCCTGGCGACCGTTGAATTCCGTTGGGAAACGCACTTCGAGTAGACGCCTGGCCCTCGCAGGCTATTCGGACCGAGACCAGTATCGAGGCCCTACCCCTGGCGACCGTTGAAATCCGATACACTCGTCGGCTTACTTGGTTACTTGTTGCAATAAATCGGGGTTCAGACATAAGTGGGAGAGCGCAGTCGTAATGATGGTTCGCTTAGACAGCTGCTGTTTCTGATCCGCTATTCGATCTGAGATCAGTATGACGGCCCTACCCTTGCGAGCGTTGTCAGCTGACACAATCAACAGCTTAATAGGTATTTCCTCTTTATGGCAAAACATTGGATGGTCGCACTCGTTCTGCTTGCAGCGATGCCCCTAACCGTCCGCCAACTCGTCGCTATTCGTACAGTGGGTTGCCAACACCACCGTTCGGGTCGCAGTAGTTTTTGAACTCTTGTCGTCGCTTTCCGTCCGCAGGTCCCGACGCCGCCTATTACAGGTTCCCCGACCGTCGTTACTTCGTTTGCTCGCTGGCTCGCTCGAACCGACGAAACCGACGGGTGCCGATAAAGACGTGTGACGAACGCTTACCGTTACTCGTTTCTCCTCGGCGAAGCACTCACATGCACCGAACGTACCGCTTTCCCTCGCGATTCGGTGCTTGGATCGGACTCGTTCGAGCGATCATGTATAGCGGTTTGATCGAGAGTGTTGTTGGGTCGACGACGAGGACTATCAGCAGGCAGGCTTGCGACCGTCACTCAGAGCCTGCAGCCGAGCTATCTGCTTCCTTCCGTGTATCCAGTCAAAGGCTCCGATCACCCGTTCGTGACATTCGGCACGCTGTGATATTCCGAATAAAAATTATCAAATTTACTTTCTTTTGGTCGTGAGTGTTGCTGGGTCGACGAACACTATCAGCAGGCAGACTGGCTGGCAACAAACAGAGCCTGGGCCGAGGTGCAGGCCACCGTTGCACAGCAGCAGCACGTCTGCGGCCGAGCTATCTGCTTCCTCGTCAATGGCTTCCGTCTTCCCGGTCAAAGGCTCCGATCCCCCGTGCGGGACGTTCGGCACGCTGTGATATTCCGAATAAAAATTATCGAATTTAATTTCGTTTGGTCGAGAGTGTTGCTGGGTCGAAGAACACTATCAGCAGGCAGACTGGCTAGCAACAAACAGAGCCTACAGCCGAGTTACGAGCTGCAGTGCAGGCTACCGTCGCACAGCATCACGTCTGCAGCCGAGCTATCTGCTTCCTTGTCAATGGCTTCCGTCTTCCCAGTTCAAAGGCTCCGATCCCCGTGCGGGACAATCGGCACGCTGTGATATTCCGAATAAAAATTATCAAATTTACTTTCTTTTGGTCGTGAGTGTTGCTGGGTCGACTAACACTATCAGCAGGCAGACTGGCTAGCAACAAACAGAGCCTGGGCCGAGGTGCAGGCCACCGTTGCACAGCAGCAGCACGTCTGCGGCCGAGCTATCTGCTTCCTCGTCAATGGCTTCCGTCTTCCCGGTCAAAGGCTCCGATCCCCCGTGCGGGACGTTCGGCACGCTGTGATATTCCGAATAAAAATTATCGAATTTAATTTCGTTTGGTCGAGAGTGTTGCTGGGTCGAAGAACACTATCAGCAGGCAGACTGGCTAGCAACAAACAGAGCCTGCAGCCGAGTTACGAGCTGCAGTGCAGGCTACCGTCGCACAGCATCACGTCTGCAGCCGAGCTATCTGCTTCCTTGTCAATGGCTTCCGTCTTCCCAGTTCAAAGGCTCCGATCCCCGTGCGGGACAATCGGCACGCTGTGATATTCCGAATAAAAATTATCAAATTTACTTTCTTTTGGTCGTGAGTGTTGCTGGGTCGACTAACACTATCAGCAGGCAGACTGGCTAGCAACAAACAGAGCCTGGGCCGAGGTGCAGGCCACCGTTGCACAGCAGCAGCACGTCTGCGGCCGAGCTATCTGCTTCCTCGTCAATGGCTTCCGTCTTCCCGGTCAAAGGCTCCGATCCCCCGTGCGGGACGTTCGGCACGCTGTGATATTCCGAATAAAAATTATCGAATTTAATTTCGTTTGGTCGAGAGTGTTGCTGGGTCGAAGAACACTATCAGCAGGCAGACTGGCTAGCAACAAACAGAGCCTGCAGCCGAGTTACGAGCTGCAGTGCAGGCTACCGTCGCACAGCATCACGTCTGCAGCCGAGCTATCTGCTTCCTTGTCAATGGCTTCCGTCTTCCCAGTTCAAAGGCTCCGATCCCCGTGCGGGACAATCGGCACGCTGTGATATTCCGAATAAAAATTATCAAATTTCGTTCAGAGCTAATTGTTGCAGGCTGGCTACCGTCACACAGAGCCTGCTGCAGTCCAGCCGTCCGCTTCCTTTCGTGTGAAACCCTTCCGTCTCTGCCATCAAAGCTGTTAGATTCCGCATCGATTCCGCATATAATTTATCAAATTTCGGGTTCGTTTGATTGAGTGTTTGCTGGGTGCACTTCCAGGCTGCAGCAGCAGCAGCAGCAGCAGCAGCAGCAGCAGGCTACTACCGGCGGCTTAACTGCAGCTGCGGTGTCTGTATTCACAGGCTACGCTTCCCGTCCCTGGCCTTTGGCAAGCCGTTGTTGTGTTCCGCATAAAATTCTTTAAATTCGATTTCGTTTCCAGTCTCGCTGGGTGGTTTTCGTCGTCGTCGTCGTCGTCGTCGTCGTCACACATGCCTGCAGCCAAGGCCGTCAACTGCAGGGTGTGTCCAGCCGAGACGCATCTGCTGCTGCCGCCAGTCTTCGAACTCCGGTTCCCACCACGCCGGTGGGGGCCGGGGTTCGCAGCTGGCGACCTAACATTCAGCAAGCTGGCTGTGACTCCAATCTGACTTGCCCCAATACGAGGGCACAGGCCGGCGCAGTAAGCCGAACAATCCCATTCACGGTGCCTGGCGTTTGGCAAATCTTCCATTACATTGATTTTTTTTCGCCTTCAAAGACTTGCTGGGTCGTCGACTATCAGCAGGCAAGCTACCGTCGCACACCAAGTCTGCAGCCGAGCCGTATACTTCGTTCTGTGTCGAGCCCTTCCGTATCCGCAGTCAAAGGCTCCGATCCCGTTCTTCACATTCGGTGGCACGCTACCGTCACACACAGCCTGCAGCCGAGCTGTCCGCTTCCTTCCGTCTCAAACCCTTCCGTTCGTCACATTCGGCATGCTGTTATATCTCGAATTAAAATTATCAACTCTGCTTTCGTTTCCTTCAGTGTTCACGGCTCAACGACTATGAGGCAGGCTGTGTCCGGCCGAGTCGTATCTGCTGTCGCCAGTCTTCGGACCCCGGTGCCAACCAGGGTTCTTTACATTTTCCTTCATTGGCCACCTAACAGGCAGCAAAGCGTGTTGTCACTCAAAACTGACTTGCGCCCGCTATACACGCCCACTGGCCAGAGTGTCGTAAGCCTAAGTCAGTGTCCCGAGCGGATGAGTGTTGGTGTTGACGGTGCTCTCCGACCAGCCCTGTCCTCCCTGCAGCCAAAGGAACGGCGTGCCGGTGCTGCTGATGGGACTCTCCGACCGACCGACCGACCGACCGACCGACCCAGTAGCCTAAGTCAGTGTCCCCCGCGAGGAAGTGTTAATGTTCACGGTGCACTCCCTGCAGCCAAAAGAACGCGTGCCGGTGCTGCTGATGGGACTCTCCGATCAGCCCTGTCCTCCCTGCAGCCAAAGGAACGGCGTGCCGGTGCTGTTGATGGGCCTCTCCGACCGACCTACCTACCCAGTAGCTAAGTCAGTGTCCTCCCGCGAGGAAGTGTTAATGTTCACTGTGCACTCCGACCAACCCTGTCCTCCCTGCAGCCAAAGGAAACGCGTGCCGGTGCTGCTGATGCCTAATTATTAAATCAAGTCGGATTTAACCGTGAAAATACAGGATTTTAAAAAGTGCGCAGATAAAGGGAGAGAAGCGATCTCTAAGGATCCCTTCCCCCCTCCCCCCCTCTCTCTCTCTCTCTCTCTCTCTCTCTCTCTCTCTCATCACCATGGAAACCGGCCACCTGTTTCTTCTCATTATTAACGACTTGTTAAAAGAACAAGAAGAAGGAATGTACTTAGAGTCAGATTCTTTGATTTAATTCTAAGTACATTGAAAATAGGCAAAGTTTCAGTCGACAAGTCTAATCCATTTCATTTGGGATGACCGACTAAGCCAAGTGAACGTCGCCTTGTCGTCATAGTAACCTCGGAGACGAAGGGGGGAGGGTAAAGTACTAAGGGGCTTGGCACACCGCTTTCTCTTTCTTTCTTTCTTTCTTTCTTTCTTTCTTTCTTTGATTTATTATTTATTTATTTATTCTTTATTTCTTACTTTTACGAAGTTTGAATTTAAGTAAATATTCATTCGCATTTACACTTGGAAAATTACTTATTATTATTATTATTATTATTATTATTATTATTATTATTATTATTATTATTTTAAATATTCTAAAAAGTATTCTTAAACTGTTCTTGTTTGCAACGAGTACTTCCACTTCAAGTGTTCCTAGCCCCGTCGGCATCTCCCTTTGTCCGGAAAACTCGTTTGCAACGAGTACTTCCCCTTTACGTGCCCCCCATCCGTGAGCAGTCTCCCATCGCGGGTACTCCCGTTTGCAACGAGTACTTGTACTTCGAGTTCTCCCTAGCCCCGTCGGCATCCCACTTTGCCGGANAGTCTGCAATTAAGCTTTATATGAGAATAAGAAGAAGAACTAAGAATAAGAAAATAAGTATAGGAAGAAAAAGAAGAAAAAAACAAGTCGAACATACAAAAACTTGTATATTATTTGATTTCTCGTATTTTTTTGCGTAAGTTAATTCTGCGGTAACGGTTAGGGTTAGGCTTATAGCTTGGGTTAAGCTGAAATTAAGCTTAACATGAGAATAAGAATAAGAATAAGAATGAGAAAAATAGTGAGGTAGAAGAACCTGAAAAAGAACAAGTAGAAACATTCGAAGAATTGTAAAATGTGATCGATGTTTCGTAATTTTTCCTAATTTAAGGTTATGGCTAGGGTAATGTCAGTCAGGTAACTTGTGTACTTTTAAAATCTGACACCGTTGACTCTTCCAACATTAGCGTCAACAAAGTGGAGTTGGACATAGAAAAAAAAAAGAGAAAAAAAAGAAAAGGGAAGTTGCTGTTTATTATTGAAATTTGCAAAAAGAGGTTTAAGATTTCAAATTTCGCGACAGTTTCAGCTGAGTGTCAAAAGAACACTGAGCACTCTGGTTCACGTTCGATCAACGAAGTTAAGCAGAGTTGGGCTTGGTTAGAGCTTCGATGGGGGACCACTTTCATGCCTCGATGTTATATTTTTAATAGTTTCGTTCGTGAGAATAATAAAAATAAGTATAGTAAGAAGAAGAACAAGTAGAGAACATAACAAAAATTGTGAAATTTATTTGATTCCTTTATTTTTTTGCGTAAGTAATTTACGGTAACGGTTAGGGTTAGGCTTATAGCTAGGGTAGGCTGAAATTAAGCTTTAATATGAGAATATAAGAAGAAGAAGAATGAGAAAATTAAGTATAGGAAGAAAAAGAAGAAGAAAACAAGTCGAATATACAAAAATTGTGAAATTTATTTGATTTCTCGTATTTTTTTGCGTAAGTAATTTACGGTAACGGTTAGGGTTAGGCTTATAGCTAGGGGTAGGCTGAAATTAAGCTTTAATATGAGAATAAGAAGAATAAGAATAAGAAAATTAAGTATAGGAAGAAAAGAAGAAGAAAAACAAGTCGAAATATAAAAAAATTGTGAAATTTATTTGATTCTCGTTTTTTTTTGAGTAATTTACGGTAACGGTTAGGGTTAGGCTTATAGCTAGGTTAGTCTGAAATTAAGCTTAAATATGAGAATAAGAAGAAGAATAAGAATAAGAAAATAAGTATAGGAGAAAAAGAAGAAGAAAACAAGTCGAAAATACAAAAAATTGTGAATTTATTTGATTTCTGTATTTTTTTGCGTAAGTAATTACGGTAACGGTTAGGGTTAGGCCTTATAGCTGGGTGAGCTGAAATTAGCTTAAATGAAATAAGAAAGATAAGAATAAGAAAAATAAATTATAGGAAAAAAAGAAGAATAAAAACAAGTCGAAACATACAAATTGTGAAATTTATTTGATTTCTCGTATTTTTTTGCGTAAGTAATTTGCGGTAACGGTTAGGGTTGCCTATAGCTTGGGTGAGCTGAAATTAGCTTACATGAGAATAAGATAAGAATAAGAATAAGAAAAAATAAATTAGGAGAAAAAGAAGAATAAAACAAGTCGAAACATAAAAACTTGTGAAATTTATTTGATTTCTCGTATTTTTTTGCGTAAGTATTTAGGGTAACGTTAGGGTTAGCTTAAAGCTAGGGTTAGCTGAAATTAAGCTTTAATATGAGAATAAGAAGAAGAATAAGAATAAGAAAAATAAGTATAGGAAGAAAAGAAGAATAAAAACAAGTCGAAACATACAAAAACTTGTGAAATTTATTTGATTTCTCGTATTTTTTGCGTAAGTAATTTGCGGTAACGGTTAGGGTTTAGGCTTATAGCTTGGGTTAAGCTGAAATTAAGCTTTAACATGAGAATAAGAATAAGAAATAGATAAAAATAAAAAAGAGAAAAATAAGTTGAATGAGTGAAGAACTCTGAAAAAGAACAAGTAGAAACATTCGAAGAATTGTAAAATGTGATCGATGTTTCGTAATTTTTCCTAATTTAAGGTTATGGCTAGGGTAATGTCAGGTCAGGGTAACTTGTGTACTTTTAAAATCTGACACCGTTGACTCTTCCCAACATTAGCGTCAACAAGTGGAGTTGGACATAGAAAAAAAAAAGAGAAAAAAAAAGAAAAGGGAAGTTCGCTGTTTATTATTGAAATTTGCAAAAAGATAGGTTTAAGAATTTCAAATTTCGCGACAGTTTCAGCTGAGTGTCAAGAACACTGAGCACTCTGGTTCACGTTCGATCAACGAAGTTAAGCGAGTTGGGCTTGGTTAGAGCTTCGATGGGGGACCACTTCATGCCTCGATGTTATATTTTTTAATAGTTTCGTTCGTGAGAATAATAAAAAAAGTATGAGTAAGAAGAAGAACAAGTCGAGAACATAAAAAAAATTGTGAAATTTATTTGATTCCTTTATTTTTTTGCGTAAGTAATTTACGGTAACGGTTAGGGTTAGGCTTATAGCTAGGGGTAGGCTGAAATTAAGCTTTAATATGAGAATAATAAGAAGAAGAAGAATAGAAAATTAAGTATAGGAAGAAAAGAAGAAGAAAACAAGTCGAAATATACAAAAAATTGTGAAATTTATTTGATTTCTCGTATTTTTTTGCGTAAGTAATTTACGGTAACGGTTAGGGTTAGGCTTATAGCTGGGGTAGGCTGAAATTAAGCTTTAATATGAGAATAAGAAGAAGAATAAGATAAGAAAATTAAGTATAGGAAGAAAAAGAAGAAGAAAAACAAGTCGAAAATAGCAAAATTGTGAAATTTATTTGATTCCTCGTATTTTTTTGGTAAGTATTTACGGTAACGGTTAGGGTTAGGCTTATAGCTAGGCTTAGTCTGAAATTAAGCTTAAAATATGAGAATAAGAAGAAGAATAAGAATAAGAAATAAGTATAGGAAGAAAAAGAAGAAGAAAACAAGTCGAAACTACAAAAATTGTGAATTTATTTGATTTCTGTATTTTTTTGCGTAAGTAATTTACGGTAACGGTTAGGGTTAGGCCTATATGCTGGGTGAGCTGAAATAAGCTTAAATGAATAAGAATAAGAATAAGAATAAGAAAAATTAAATATAGAAGAGAAAAGAAGAAAAAACAAGTCGAAACATACAAAAATTGTGAAATTTATTTGATTTCTCGTATTTTTTGCGTAAGTAATTTGCGGTAACGGTTAGGGTTAGGCCTTAGCTTGGGTGAAGCTGAAATTTAGCTTCAACATGACAATAAGAATAAGAATAAGAATAAGAAAAATAAATATAGGAAGAAAAAGAAGAAAAAAACAAGTCGAAACATACAAAACTTGTGAAATTTATTTGATTTCTCGTATTTTTTTGCGTAAGTATTTAGGGTAACGTTAGGGTTAGCTTAAAGCTAGGTTAGCTGAAATTAAGCTTTATATGAGAATAAGAAGAAGAATAAGAATAAGAAAATAAGTATAGGAAGAAAAAGAAGAATAAAAACAAGTCGAAACATACAAAAACTTGTGAAATTTATTTGATTTCTCGTATTTTTTTGCGTAAGTAATTTGCGGTAACGGTTAGGGTTAGGCTTATAGCTTGGGTTAAGCTGAAATTAAGCTTTAACATGAGAATAAGAATAAGAATAAGAATGAGAAAATAAGTTGAGGTAGAAGAACCTGAAAAAGAAAAAGTAGAAATTCGAAGAATTGTAAAATGTGATCGATGTTTCGTAATTTTTCCTAATTTAAGGTTATGGCTAGGGTAATGTCAGTCAGGGTAACTTGTGTACTTTTAAAATCTGACACCGTTGACTCTTCCCAACATTAGCGTCAACAAGTGGAGTTGGACATAGAAAAAAAAAAGAGAAAAAAAAAGAAAGGGAAGTTCGCTGTTTTATTATTGAAATTTGCAAAAAGATAGTTAAGAATTCAAATTTCGCGACAGTTTCAGCTGAGTGTCAAAGAACACTGAGCACATCTGGTTTCACGTTCGAATCAACGAAGTTAAGCAGAGTTGGGCTTGGTTAGGCTTCGATGGGGGACCACTTCATGCCTCGATGTTATATTTTTTAATAGTTTTTTCGTGAGAATAATAAAAATAAGTATAGTAAGAAGAAGAACAAGTAGAAACATAACAAAAATTGTGAAATTTATTTGATTCCTTTATTTTTTTGCGTAAGTAATTTACGGTAACGGTTAGGGTTAGGCTTATAGTAGGGGTAGGCTGAAATTAAGCTTTAATATGAGAATAAAGAAGAAGAAGAAGAATGAAAATTAAGTATAGGAAGAAAGAAGAAGAAAAACAAGTCGAAATATACAAAAAATTGTGAAATTTATTTGATTTCTCGTATTTTTTTGCGTAAGTAATTTACGGTAACGTTAGGGTTAGGCTTATAGCTAGGGTAGGCTGAAATTAAGCTTTAATATGAGAATAAGAAGAAGAATAAGAATAAGAAAATTAAGTATAGGAAGAAAAAGAAGAAGAAAAAGTCGAAATAAAAAAATTGTGAAATTTATTTGATTCTCGTATTTTTTTGAGTAAGTATTTACGGTAACGGTTAGGGTTAGGCTTATAGCTAGGTTAGTCTGAAATTAAGCTTAAATATGAGAATAAGAAGAAGAATAAGAATAAGAAAATAAGTATAGGAGAAAAAGAAGAAGAAAAACAAGTCGAAACATAACAAAAATTGTGAATTTTATTTGATTTCTCGTATTTTTTTGCGTAAGTATTTACGGTAACGGTTAGGGTTAGGCTATAGCTTGGGTGAGCTGAAATTAGCTTAACATGAAATAAGAAGAAGAATAAGAATAAGAAAAATAAGTATAGGAAGAAAAGAAGAAAAAAACAAGTCGAAACATACAAAAATTGTGAAATTTATTTGATTTCTCGTATTTTTTGCGTAAGTATTTCGGTAACGGTTAGGGTTAGGCTATAGCTGGGTGAAGCTGAAATTAGCTTAAATATGACAATAAGAATAAGAATAAGAATAAGAAAAATAAATATAGGAAGAAAAAGAAGAATAAAAACAAGTCGAAACATACAAAAACTTGTGAAATTTATTTGATTTCTCGTATTTTTTTGCGTAAGTATTTACGGTAACGTTAGGGTTGCTTAAAGCTAGGTTAGCTGAAATTAAGCTTTAATATGAGAATAAGAAGAAGAATAAGAATAAGAAAAATAAGTATAGAGAAGAAAAGAGATAAAAACAAGTCGAAACATCAAAAACTTGTGAAATTTATTTGATTTCTCGTATTTTTTTGGCTAGTAATTTGCGGTAACGGTTAGGGTTAGGCTTATAGCTTGGGTTAAGCTGAAATTAAGCTTTAACATGAAGAATAAGAATAAGAATAAAATGAGAAAAATAAGTTGAGGTAGAGAACCTGAAAAAGAACAAGTAGAAACACTTCGAAGAATTGTAAAATGTGATCGATGTTTCGTAATTTTTCCTAATTTAAGGTTATGGCTAGGGTAATGTCAGTCAGGTAACTTGTGTACTTTTAAAATCTGACACCGTGACTCTTCCCAACATTAGCGTCAACAAGTGGAGTTGACATAGAAAAAAAAAAGAGGAAAAAAAAAAGAAAAGGAAGTTCGCTGTTTATTATTGAAATTTGCAAAAGATAGGTTTAAGAATTTCAAATTTCGCGACAGTTTCAGCTGAGTGTCAAAGAACACTGAGCACTCTGGTTCACGTTCGATCAACGAAGTTAAGCAGAGTTGGGCTTGGTTAGAGCTTCGATGGGGGACACTTCATGCCTCGATGTTATATTTTTAATAGTTTCGTTCGTGAGATAATAAAATAAGTTATAGTAAGAAGAAGAACAAGTAGAAACATAACAAAAATTGTGAAATTTATTTGATTCCTTTATTTTTTGCTAAGTAATTTACGGTAACGGTTAGGTTAGGCTTATAGCTAGGGTAGGCTGAAATTAAGCTTTAATATGAGAAAATAAAGAAGAAGAATGAATTAAGTATAATAGTGTAAGAAAAAGAAGAAGAAAAACAAGTCGAAATATACTAAAAAAATGTGAATTTTTTTTGATTTCTCGTATTTTTTTGCGTAAAGTAATTTAAGAAAAATAGGAGTGTACAATGAAATTCAGAAATTTCAACAATTTTTTCGTTGTTTCTAGCAGAGTTAAGGCTTATAAGCTGTAGGTTTGGTAGGCTGAAATTTAAGCTTTAATATGAGAATAATTAAATAGAAATAAGTTGAAGAAAAAGAAGAGAAAAACAAGTCGATATACAAAAAATTAGTAAAATTTAGTATTATTTCTGTATGAACGTAGTAAGTAAGGTTAGAGCTTATACTAGGTAGCTGAAATGCTTTATAGAATAAGAAGAATAAGATAAAGGTTAAGTGTTGAAGAAAACTAATACTATTAGTTATTGAATTGACTCGTATTTTTTTGAGTAAGTTATTTACGGTAACGGTTAGGTTAGGCTTATAGCTAGCTTAGTCTGAAATTAAGCTTAAATATGAGAATAAGAAGAAGAATAAAAGATAAGAAAAAATAAGTAAGGAGGAAAAGAAGAAAGAAAAACAAGTCAAAACATACAAAAATTGTGATATTTATTTGATTTCTCGTATTTTTTTGCCGTAAGTAATTACGGTACGGTTAGGGTTAGCCTATAGCTTGGGTGAAGCTGAAATTCAGCTTCAACATAATAAGAATAAGATAAGAATAAGAAAAATAAATATAAGGAAGAAAAGAAGAATAAACAAGTCGAAGACATCAACACTGACGATTATTGATTTCTCGTATTGCTAAATTACTTTTGTTTGTATCATAACTTCTTATTTGATTTATTTTTTCTTCTTCTCTTATGTTACTTCTTTTTCTTATTTCTCTATTTAATGCTTAATTTCAGATTAAAGCCTAGTCTTGGTCATAAACAACGTAATGTTACCTGGCTGATAACTTACGCAAAAAATGACGAGGATAATTAAAAGGTGTATAAGTGTTCACACACGCTATAGCTTTTGTTATGTGTTTTGAAGGAC
Source organism: Doryteuthis pealeii (assembly GCA_023376005.1). Lineage (NCBI taxonomy): Eukaryota > Metazoa > Mollusca > Cephalopoda > Myopsida > Loliginidae > Doryteuthis > Doryteuthis pealeii. The sequence continues at coordinate 55,298 of JALAJA010000175.1, read as the reverse complement.
TTGTTGATATATTAATTTCTTTCTATGTTTTCTTTTCCTATATTTACTAATTTCTTATTCCTATGTAATCTCATAATAAGTCTTAATATGTATCATATAAGTAATTGATGCTAATTTCAGCTTCAACCAAGCTATAGAAGAGACCTAACCCAAAAAAAAATAAAAAAAAAAAAAAAAAAAAAAAAAAAGAAAAAAAAAAAAAAAAAAAAAAAAAAAAAACAAAAAAAAAAAAAAAAAAAAATAAAAAAAAAAAAATAAAAAAAAAATAAAATAACAAATAAACAAAAAAAAAAAAAAAAAAAAAAAAAAAAAAAAAAAAAAAAACAAAAAAAAAAAAAAAAAAAAAAAAAAAAAAAAAAAAAAAAAAATTAACGGTTTACCGGGGCAAATTTCTTAGCCAAAAAAATACGAAGAAATCAAATACATTTCACACCCAAGTTTTTGGGTATGTTGCGACTGATATTTTGATTCTTCTTTTTCTTCCGTATATTTTATATTTCCTTAATATCTATACTTATTCGTTATTGTCATGTTGAAGCTGAATTTTAGCCTATCACAAGCTATAGGCTAACGCTAACCGTTACGGGTAAATTACTTACGGCAAAAAAAATTAGAGAAACAAATAAATATTCAACTTGGTATTTGACTTTGGGTTTTTTCTTTTCTTTTTCGCTCCTATAATTTTTTCTTAATTCTTCTTCTTCTTCTTTACTCATCATTTTATGATTATCATTTGGACTAAAGAACTAGTATAAGCCTAACCTAACGTATACCAGTAAATAACTTAACTCGAAAATAACGAAGCAATCAATATTTCATATTTTTGTCTAATGATTCGAACCTCTGTTTTATCTTCTTCTTTTTCTTCTATCAAACTTAAATATTTCTTATTCCTTATTGCCTTACTTCTTACTTAATTCTCATATGTAAAGCTTTAGAGTAGGCACATATACTTACTATGTTTAGCCTAACCTACGTTCTTTCGTTTTCTTTGGTAAATTACTGCAAAAATTACGAGAAATTCAAATAAAGTTCACAATTTTTTTGGGTATATTTCGAATTGTTTTTTCTTCTTCTTTTTCTTCGTATATCACGGCTTAATTCTTTCTCAATCTATGCTTCTTCTTTAATATTATCTCAAAATTAAATGTCTTAATTTCAAGTAGGCGTTATACGCACTTAAAGCGCGTGATAGTACTTAGCTTAAAGAAGATAGGCCTTATCCTCTGAAAGTTTACTGGTTAATATATAGTCTACTTGTAAAAATAAATAGGAATCATAGATAAATTTCACAATTTTTGTTATGTTCTATTGTTCTTCTTTTACTATTCTTATTTTTATTATTCTCACGAACGAAACTATTAAATATCACATCGGAGGCTGAAAGTGTTCCCATGAAGCTCTCACCAAGCCAACTCTGCTTAAATTCGTTTGATGGAACGTGACCCAAGTGCATAGTGGTTCTTGACACTCCATGGAAATGGTACGCGAAAGTTTGAAATATCTTAAACCTAGTCTTTTTGCAAATTATCAATAATAAAACAGCGACTTCCCGCTTTTCTTTTTTTTTCTCTTTTTTTTTTTTTTTCTATGTCACTACCATTGTTGACGCTAATGGTTAGGAGAGTAATACGGTGTCAGATTATTAAGAAGTATAAGATAAGAATAAAATCAGATAATAGGAAGAAAAAGACAAAGTGTCCACCTGACTACAATAACGAAGCTTTTAACCACGAACATCTATGGCCACAATCCCCTTAAAATTAAGGAAAAAAATTACGAAAAACAATCGTCACATTTTAAAACAGATCAATTCTTCGAAATGTTTCTATTGTTCTTTTTCAAGGGTTTCTCGAAATTTCCAATTCTGACAATTTCTTAGTTTTCGTATTTCATTTTTTTATATTCTTATTCTCGATTTCAATGTAATGATTTTTGCGGTAGCTTAACGTTTGTTTCAAGGGTCGTTTGAGCCTATATTTTTGCTTGGGTGTAATAGCATGCTTAAAACCGTTTTAAGCTTATAAATGAGAATAAGAATAAGAGATAGACATGAGAAAAATAAGTTGAGGTAGAAGAACCTGAACAAGAAACAAGTAAGAACATTCGACAGAATGTGTAAAATGTGATCGATGTTTCGTTAATTTTTCCTAATTTAAGGTTATGCTAGGGGTAATGTCAGGTCAAGGTAAACTTGTGTCTTTTAGAAATCTGACCCCGTTGACTCTTCCCAACAATTAGCGTCAACAATTTTAGTGGAGTTGGACATAGATAACATAAAAAAAATTGAGACAGACAAAAAATACAACCAATTTGAGGAACAGGGCGACCTCCTCTCGCACTGATTTATTATTGATATACCACTTTGTTGCAAAAAAGATAGGCTTGTATAAGTTTTGGTCGACAATTCAAAATTTTCGCGACAGTTTCAGCTGAGTGTCACAAGATAACTGAGTCACATAAAGCCTAGCTTTAAGCATAACCCTAATCGTTACCCTAAATAACTTACGCAAAAAATACGAGAAATCAAATAAATTTCACAAGTTTTTGTATGTTTCGACTTGTTTTTATTCTTCTTTTTCTTCCTATACTTATTTTTCTTATTCTTATTCTTCTTCTTATTCTCATATTAAGCTTAATTTCAGCTAACCCTAGCTATAAGCCTAACCCTAACCGTTACCGTAAATTACTTACGCAAAAAAATACGAGAAATCAAATAAATTTCACAAGTTTTTGTATGTTTCGACTTGTTTTTATTCTTCTTTTTCTTCCTATACTTATTTTTCTTATTCTTATTCTTATTCTTATTGTCATGTTAAAGCTGAATTTCAGCTTCACCCAAGCTATAGGCCTAACCCTAACCGTTACCGTAAATTACTTACGCAAAAAAATACGAGAAATCAAATAAATTCACAATTTTTTGTATGTTTCGACTTGTTTTTCTTCTTCTTTTTCCTCCTATACTTATTTTCTTATTCTTATTCTTCTTCTTATTCTCATATTTAAGCTTAATTTCAGACTAAGCCTAGCTATAAGCCTAACCCTAACCGTTACCGTAAATAACTTACAAAAAAATACGAGCAATCAAATAAATTTCACAATTTTTTCTATGTTTCGACTTGTTTTTCTTCTTTTTTTCTTCCTATACTTAATTTTCTTATTCTTATTCTTCTTCTTATTCTCATATTAAAGCTTAATTTCAGCCTACCCCTAGCTATAAGCCTAACCCTAACCGTTACCGTAAATTACTTACGCAAAAAAATACGAGAAATCAAATAAATTTCTCAATTTTTTGTATATTTCGACTTGTTTTTCTTCTTCTTTTTCTTCCTATACTTAATTTTCTTATTCTTATTCTTCTTCTTATTCTCATATTAAAGCTTAATTTCAGCCTACCCCTAGCTATAAGCCTAACCCTAACCGTTACCGTAAATTACTTACGCAAAAAAATACGAGAAATCAAATAAATTTCACAATTTTTTGTATATTTCGACTTGTTTTTCTTCTTCTTTTTCTTCCTATACTTAATTTTCTTATTCTTCTTCTTATTATTATTCTCATATTAAAGCTTAATTTCAGCCTACCCCTAGCTATAAGCCTAACCCTAACCGTTACCGTAAATTACTTACGCAAAAAAATACGAGAAATCAAATAAATTTCACAATTTTTTGTATATTTCGACTTGTTTTTCTTCTTCTTTTTCTTCCTATACTTAATTTTCTATTCTTCTTCTTCTTCTTATTCTCATATTAAAGCTTAATTTCAGCCTACCCCTAGCTATAAGCCTAACCCTAACCGTTACCGTAAATTACTTACGCAAAAAAATAAAGGAATCAAATAAATTTCACAATTTTTGTTATGTTTCTACTTGTTCTTCTTCTTACTATACTTATTTTTATTATTCTCACGAACGAAACTATTAAAAATATAACATCGAGGCATGAAGTGGTCCCCCATCGAAGCTCTAACCAAGCCCAACTCTGCTTAACTTCGTTGATCGAACGTGAACCAGAGTGCTCAGTGTTCTTTGACACTCAGCTGAAACTGTCGCGAAATTTGAAATTCTTAAACCTATCTTTTTGCAAATTTCAATAATAAACAGCGAACTTCCCTTTTTTTTTTTTCTCTTTTTTTTTTCTATGTCCAACTCCACTTGTTGACGCTAATGTTGGGAAGAGTCAACGGTGTCAGATTTTAAAAGTACACAAGTTACCCTGACCTGACATTACCCTAGCCATAACCTTAAATTAGGAAAAATTACGAAACATCGATCACATTTTACAATTCTTCGAATGTTTCTACTTGTTCTTTTTCAGGTTCTTCTACCTCAACTTATTTTTCTCATTCTTATTCTTATTCTTATTCTCATGTTAAAGCTTAATTTCAGCTTAACCCAAGCTATAAGCCTAACCCTAACCGTTACCGCAAATTACTTACGCAAAAAAATACGAGAAATCAAATAAATTTCACAAGTTTTTGTATGTTTCGACTTTTTTTCTTCTTTTTCTTCCTATACTTATTTTCTTATTCTTATTCTTCTTCTTATTCTCATATTAAAGCTTAATTTCAGCCTAACCCTAGCTATAAGCTAACCCTAACCGTTACCGTAAATTACTTACGCAAAAAAATACGAGAAATCAAATAAATTTCACAAGTTTTTGTATGTTTCGACTTGTTTTTATTCTTCTTTTTCTTCCTATACTTATTTTTCTTATTCTTATTCTTATTCTTATTCTCATGTTAAAGCTTAATTTCAGCTTACCCAAGCTATAGCCTAACCCTAACCGTTACCGTAAATTACTTACGCAAAAAAATACGAGAAATCAAATAAATTTCACAATTTTTTGTATGTTTCGACTTGTTTTTCTTCTTCTTTTCTTCCTATACTTATTTTTCTTATTCTTATTCTTATTCTTATTCTCATATTAAGCTTAATTTCAGCTACCCTAGCTATAAGCCTAACCCTAACCGTTACCGTAAATTACTTACGCAAAAAAATACGAGAAATCAAATAAATTTCACAATTTTTTGTATGTTTCGACTTGTTTTTCTTCTTCTTTTTCTTCCTATACTTTTTTTCTTATTCTTATTCTTATTCTTATTCTCATATTAAAGCTTAATTTCAGCCTAGCTATAAGCCTAACCCTAACCGTTACCGTAAATTACTTACGCAAAAAAATACGAGAAATCAAATAAATTTCACAATTTTTTGTATATTTCGACTTGTTTTTCTTCTTCTTTTTCTTCCTATACTTAATTTTCTTATTCTTATTCTTCTTCTTATTCTCATATTAAAGCTTAATTTCAGCCTACCCTAGCTATAAGCCTAACCCTAACCGTTACCGTAAATTACTTACGCAAAAAAATACGAGAAATCAAATAAATTTCACAATTTTTTGTATTTTCGACTTGTTTTTCTTCTTTTTTTCTTCCTATACTTAATTTTCTTATTCTTCTTCTTATTCTCATATTAAAGCTTAATTTCAGCCTACCCTAGCTATAAGCCTAACCCTAACCGTTACCGTAAATTACTTACGCAAAAAAATACGAGAAATCAAATAAATTTCACAATTTTTTGTATATTTCGACTTGTTTTTCTTCTTCTTTTTCTTCCTATACTTAATTTTCTTATTCTTATTCTTCTTCTTATTCTCATATTAAAGCTTAATTTCAGCCTACCCTAGCTATAAGCCTAACCCTAACCGTTACCGTAAATTACTTACGCAAAAAAATACGAGAAATCAAATAAATTTCACAATTTTTGTATGTTTCGACTTGTTTTTCTTCTTTTTCTTCCTATACTTAATTTTCTTATTCTTCTTCTTATTCTTATTCTCATATTAAAGCTTAATTTCAAGCTATAAGCCTAACCCTAACCGTTACCGTAAATTACTTACGCAAAAAAATACGAGAAATCAAATAAATTTCACAATTTTTGTATATTTCGACTTGTTTTTTCTTCTTTTTCTTCCTATACTTAATTTTCTTATTCTTATTCTTCTTATTCTCATATTAAAGCTTAATTTCAGCCTACCCTAGCTATAAGCCTAACCCTAACCGTTACCGTAAATTACTTACGCAAAAAAATACGAGAAATCAAATAAATTTCACAATTTTTGTATATTTCGACTTGTTTTTCTTCTTCTTTTTCTTCCTATACTTAATTTTCTTATTCTTATTCTTATTCTTATTGTCATGTTGAAGCTGAATTTCAGCTTCACCCAAGCTATAAGCCTAACCCTAACCGTTACCGTAAATTACTTACGCAAAAAAATACGAGAAATCAAATAAATTTCTCAATTTTTTGTATATTTCGACTTGTTTTTCTTCTTCTTTTTCTTCCTATACTTAATTTTCTTATTCTTATTCTTCTTCTTATTCTCATATTAAAGCTTAATTTCAGCCTACCCCTAGCTATAAGCCTAACCCTAACCGTTACCGTAAATTACTTACGCAAAAAAATACGAGAAATCAAATAAATTTCACAATTTTTTGTATATTTCGACTTGTTTTTCTTCTTCTTTTTCTTCCTATACTTAATTTTCTTATTCTTCTTCTTATTATTCTCATATTAAAGCTTAATTTCAGCCTACCCCTAGCTATAAGCCTAACCCTAACCGTTACCGTAAATTACTTACGCAAAAAAATACGAGAAATCAAATAAATTTCACAATTTTTTGTATATTTCGACTTGTTTTCTTCTTCTTTTTCTTCCTATACTTAATTTTCTCATTCTTCTTCTTCTTCTTATTCTCATATTAAAGCTTAATTTCAGCCTACCCCTAGCTATAAGCCTAACCCTAACCGTTACCGTAAATTACTTACGCAAAAAAATAAAGGAATCAAATAAATTTCACAATTTTTGTTATGTTTCTACTTGTTCTTCTTCTTACTATACTTATTTTTATTATTCTCACGAACGAAACTATTAAAAATATAACATCGAGGCATGAAGTGGTCCCCCATCGAAGCTCTAACCAAGCCCAACTCTGCTTAACTTCGTTGATCGAACGTGAACCAGAGTGCTCAGTGTTCTTTGACACTCAGCTGAAACTGTCGCGAAATTTGAAATTCTTAAACCTATCTTTTTGCAAATTTCAATAATAAACAGCGAACTTCCCTTTTTTTTTTTTCTTTTTTTTTTTTTCTATGTCCAACTCCACTTGTTGACGCTAATGTTGGGAAGAGTCAACGGTGTCAGATTTTAAAAGTACACAAGTTACCCTGACCTGACATTACCCTAGCCATAACCTTAAATTAGGAAAAATTACGAAACATCGATCACATTTTACAATTCTTCGAATGTTTCTACTTGTTCTTTTTCAGGTTCTTCTACCTCAACTTATTTTTCTCATTCTTATTCTTATTCTTATTCTCATGTTAAAGCTTAATTTCAGCTTAACCCAAGCTATAAGCCTAACCCTAACCGTTACCGCAAATTACTTACGCAAAAAAATACGAGAAATCAAATAAATTTCACAAGTTTTTGTATGTTTCGACTTGTTTTTATTCTTCTTTTTCTTCCTATACTTATTTTTCTTATTCTTATTCTTCTTCTTATTCTCATATTAAAGCTTAATTTCAGCCTAACCCTAGCTATAAGCCTAACCCTAACCGTTACCGTAAATTACTTACGCAAAAAAATACGAGAAATCAAATAAATTTCACAAGTTTTTGTATGTTTCGACTTGTTTTTATTCTTCTTTTTCTTCCTATACTTAATTTTCTTATTCTTATTCTTATTCTTATTGTCATGTTAAAGCTTAATTTCAGCTTCACCCAAGCTATAAGCCTAACCCTAACCGTTACCGTAAATTACTTACGCAAAAAAATACGAGAAATCAAATAAATTTCACAATTTTTTGTATGTTTCGACTTGTTTTTCTTCTTCTTTTTCTTCCTATACTTATTTTTCTTATTCTTATTCTTCTTCTTATTCTCATATTAAGCTTAATTTCAGCCTAGCTATAAGCCTAACCCTAACCGTTACCGTAAATTACTTACGCAAAAAAATACGAGAAATCAAATAAATTTCACAATTTTTTGTATGTTTCGACTTGTTTTTCTTCTTCTTTTTCTTCCTATACTTAATTTTCTTATTCTTCTTCTTCTTATTCTCATATTAAAGCTTAATTTCAGCCTACCCCTAGCTATAAGCCTAACCCTAACCGTTACCGTAAATTACTTACGCAAAAAAATACGAGAAATCAAATAAATTTCTCAATTTTTTGTATATTTCGACTTGTTTTTCTTCTTCTTTTTCTTCCTATACTTAATTTTCTTATTCTTATTCTTCTTCTTATTCTCATATTAAAGCTTAATTTCAGCCTACCCCTAGCTATAAGCCTAACCCTAACCGTTACCGTAAATTACTTACGCAAAAAAATACGAGAAATCAAATAAATTTCACAATTTTTTGTATATTTCGACTTGTTTTTCTTCTTCTTTTTCTTCCTATACTTAATTTTCTTATTCTTCTTCTTATTATTATTCTCATATTAAAGCTTAATTTCAGCCTACCCCTAGCTATAAGCCTAACCCTAACCGTTACCGTAAATTACTTACGCAAAAAAATACGAGAAATCAAATAAATTTCACAATTTTTTGTATATTTCGACTTGTTTTTCTTCTTCTTTTTCTTCCTATACTTAATTTTCTCATTCTTCTTCTTCTTCTTATTCTCATATTAAAGCTTAATTTCAGCCTACCCCTAGCTATAAGCCTAACCCTAACCGTTACCGTAAATTACTTACGCAAAAAAATAAAGGAATCAAATAAATTTCACAATTTTTGTTATGTTTCTACTTGTTCTTCTTCTTACTATACTTATTTTTATTATTCTCACGAACGAAACTATTAAAAATATAACATCGAGGCATGAAGTGGTCCCCCATCGAAGCTCTAACCAAGCCCAACTCTGCTTAACTTCGTTGATCGAACGTGAACCAGAGTGCTCAGTGTTCTTTGACACTCAGCTGAAACTGTCGCGAAATTTGAAATTCTTAAACCTATCTTTTTGCAAATTTCAATAATAAACAGCGAACTTCCCTTTTCTTTTTTTTCTCTTTTTTTTTTCTATGTCCAACTCCACTTGTTGACGCTAATGTTGGGAAGAGTCAACGGTGTCAGATTTTAAAAGTACACAAGTTACCCTGACCTGACATTACCCTAGCCATAACCTTAAATTAGGAAAAATTACGAAACATCGATCACATTTTACAATTCTTCGAATGTTTCTACTTGTTCTTTTTCAGGTTCTTCTACCTCAACTTATTTTTCTCATTCTTATTCTTATTCTTATTCTCATGTTAAAGCTTAATTTCAGCTTAACCCAAGCTATAAGCCTAACCCTAACCGTTACCGCAAATTACTTACGCAAAAAAATACGAGAAATCAAATAAATTTCACAAGTTTTTGTATGTTTCGACTTGTTTTTATTCTTTTTTCTTCCTATACTTATTTTCTTATTCTTATTCTTCTTCTTATTCTCATATTAAAGCTTAATTTCAGCCTAACCCTAGCTATAAGCCTAACCCTAACCGTTACCGTAAATTACTTACGCAAAAAAATACGAGAAATCAAATAAATTTCACAAGTTTTTGTATGTTTCGACTTGTTTTTCTTCTTTTTCTTCCTATACTTATTTTTCTTATTCTTATTCTTATTCTTATTGTCATGTTAAAGCTGAATTTCAGCTTCACCCAAGCTATAGGCCTAACCCTAACCGTTACCGTAAATTACTTACGCAAAAAAATACGAGAAATCAAATAAATTTCACAATTTTTTGTATTTCGACTTGTTTTTCTTCTTCTTTTTCTTCCTATACTTATTTTTCTTATTCTTATTCTTCTTCTTATTCTATTTAAGCTTAATTTCAGCCTAGCTATAAGCCTAACCCTAACCGTTACCGTAAATTACTTACGCAAAAAAATACGAGAAATCAAATAAATTTCACAATTTTTTGTATGTTTCGACTTGTTTTTTCTTCTTTTTCTTCCTATACTTAATTTTCTTATTCTTATTCTTCTTCTTATTCTCATATTAAAGCTTAATTTCAGCCTACCCCTAGCTATAAGCCTAACCCTAACCGTTACCGTAAATTACTTACGCAAAAAAATACGAGAAATCAAATAAATTTCTCAATTTTTTGTATATTTCGACTTGTTTTTCTTCTTCTTTTTCTTCCTATACTTAATTTTCTTATTCTTATTCTTCTTCTTATTCTCATATTAAAGCTTAATTTCAGCCTACCCCTAGCTATAAGCCTAACCCTAACCGTTACCGTAAATTACTTACGCAAAAAAATACGAGAAATCAAATAAATTTCACAATTTTTTGTATATTTCGACTTGTTTTTCTTCTTCTTTTTCTTCCTATACTTAATTTTCTTATTCTTCTTCTTATTATTATTCTCATATTAAAGCTTAATTTCAGCCTACCCCTAGCTATAAGCCTAACCCTAACCGTTACCGTAAATTACTTACGCAAAAAAATACGAGAAATCAAATAAATTTCACAATTTTTTGTATATTTCGACTTGTTTTTCTTCTTCTTTTTCTTCCTATACTTAATTTTCTCATTCTTCTTCTTCTTCTTATTCTCATATTAAAGCTTAATTTCAGCCTACCCCTAGCTATAAGCCTAACCCTAACCGTTACCGTAAATTACTTACGCAAAAAAATAAAGGAATCAAATAAATTTCACAATTTTTGTTATGTTTCTACTTGTTCTTCTTCTTACTATACTTATTTTTATTATTCTCACGAACGAAACTATTAAAAATATAACATCGAGGCATGAAGTGGTCCCCCATCGAAGCTCTAACCAAGCCCAACTCTGCTTAACTTCGTTGATCGAACGTGAACCAGAGTGCTCAGTGTTCTTTGACACTCAGCTGAAACTGTCGCGAAATTTGAAATTCTTAAACCTATCTTTTTGCAAATTTCAATAATAAACAGCGAACTTCCCTTTTTTTTTTTTTCTCTTTTTTTTTCTATGTCCAACTCCACTTGTTGACGCTAATGTTGGGAAGAGTCAACGGTGTCAGATTTTAAAAGTACACAAGTTACCCTGACCTGACATTACCCTAGCCATAACCTTAAATTAGGAAAAATTACGAAACATCGATCACATTTTACAATTCTTCGAATGTTTCTACTTGTTCTTTTTCAGGTTCTTCTACCTCAACTTATTTTTCTCATTCTTATTCTTATTCTTATTCTCATGTTAAAGCTTAATTTCAGCTTAACCCAAGCTATAAGCCTAACCCTAACCGTTACCGCAAATTACTTACGCAAAAAAATACGAGAAATCAAATAAATTTCACAAGTTTTTGTATGTTTCGACTTGTTTTTATTCTTCTTTTTCTTCCTATACTTATTTTTCTTATTCTTCTTCTTATTCTGTGACTTCATGTTAAAGCTTAATTCAGCTACTAACCCACAGCTATAAGCCTAACGCTAACCGTTACGTAAATTACTTAGCCAAAAAATACGAGAAATCAAATAAATTTCACATTTTTTTGTATATTTCGACTTGTTTTTCTCTTCTTTTTCTTTCCTATACTTAATTTTCTTATTCTTCTTCTTTTTATTCTCATATTAAAGCTTAATTTCAGCCTACCCTAGCTATAGCCTAACCCTAACCGTTACCGTAAATTACTTACGCAAAAAAATACGAGAAATCAAATAAATTTCACAATTTTTGTATATTTCGACTTGTTTTTCTTCTTCTTTTTCTTCCTATACTTATTTCTTATTCTTATTCTTTTCTTATTCTCATATTAAAGCTTAATTTCAGCCTACCCCTAGCTATAAGCTAACCCTAACCGTTACCGTAATTACTTACGCAAAAAAATACAGAAATCAAATAAATTTCACATTTTTTGTATATTTCGACTTGTTTTCTTCTCTTTTTTCTTCCTATACTAATTTTTCTTATTCTTTTTCTTCTTATTTCTCATATTAAAGCTTAATTTCAGCCTACCCTAGCTATAAGCCTAACCTAACCGTTACCGTAAATTACTTACGCAAAAAAATACGAGAAATCAATAAATTTCCAATTTTTGTATATTTCGACTTGTTTTTCTTCTTTTTCTCCTATACTTAATTTCTTATCTTATTCTTCTTCTTATTCTCATATTAAAGCTTAATTTCAGCCTACCCTAGCTATAAGCCTAACCTAACCGTTACCGTAAATTACTTACGCAAAAAAATACGAGAAATCAAATAAATTTCACAATTTTTTGTATATTTCGACTTGTTTTTCTTCTTCTTTTCTTCCTATACTTAATTTTCTTTCTTCTTCTTCTTATTATTACTCATATTAAAGCTTAATTTCAGCCTACCCTAGCTATAAGCCTAACCTAACGCGTTACCGTAAATTACTTACGCAAAAAATACGAGAAATCAAATAAATTTCACAATTTTTTGTATATTTCGACTTGTTTTTCTTCTTCTTTTCTTCCTATCTTAATTTCTGATTCTTCTTCTTCTTTTATTCTCATATAAGCTTAATTTCAGCCTACCCTAGCTATAAGCTAACCTACCGTTACCGTAAATTACTTACGCAAAAAAATAAAGGAATCAAATAAATTTCACAATTTTTGTTATGTTTCTACTTGTTCTTCTTCTTACTATACTTATTTTTATTATTCTCACGAACGAAACTATTAAAAATATAACATCGAGGCATGAAGTGGTCCCCATCGAAGCTCTAACCAAGCCCAACTCTGCTTAACTTCGTTGATCGAACGTGAACCAGAGTGCTCAGTGTTCTTTGACACTCAGCTGAAACTGTCGCGAAATTTGAAATTCTTAAACCTATCTTTTTGCAATTTTCAATAATAAACAGCGAACTTCCTTTTCTTTTTTTTTCTCTTTTTTTTTTCTATGTCCAACTCCACTTGTTGACGCTAATGTTGGGAAGAGTCAACGGTGTCAGATTTAAAAGTACACAAGTTACCCTGACCTGACATTACCCTAGCCATAACCTTAAATTAGGAAAAATTACGAAACATCGATCACATTTTACAATTCTTCGAATGTTTCTACTTGTTCTTTTTCAGGTTCTTCTACCTCAACTTATTTTTCTCATTCTTATTCTTATTCTTATTCTCATGTTAAAGCTTAATTTCAGCTTAACCCAAGCTATAAGCCTAACCTAACCGTTACCGAAATTACTTACGCAAAAAATACGAGAAATCAAATAAATTCACAAGTTTTTGTATGTTTCGACTTGTTTTTATTCTTCTTTTTCTTCCTATACTTATTTTTCTTATTCTTTTCTTCTTCTTATTCTATATTAAAGCTTAATTTCAGCCTACCCTAGCTATAAGCTAACCCTAACCGTTACCGTAAATTACTTACGCAAAAAATACGAGAAATCAAATAAATTTCACAATTTTTTGTATGTTTCGACTTGTTTTTTCTTCTTTTTTCTTCCTATACTTATTTTCTTATTCTTCTTCTTATATTATCTCATAGTTAAAGCTAATTTCAGCTACCCAAGCTATAAGCCTAACCCTAACCGTTACGTAAATTACTTACGCAAAAAAATACGAGAAATCAAATAAATTTCCAATTTTTTGTATTTTCGACTTGTTTTTCTTCTTCTTTTTCTTCCTATACTTATTTTTTATTCTTATTCTTCTTCTTATTCTCATATTAAAGCTTAATTTCAGCCTACCCCTAGCTATAAGCCTAACCCTAACCGTTACCGTAAATACTTACGCAAAAAAATACGAGAAATCAAATAAATTTCACAATTTTTGTATATTTCGACTTGTTTTTCTTCTTCTTTTTTCTTCCTATACTTAATTTCTTATTCTTTCTTTTTATTCTCATATTAAAGCTTAATTTCAGCCTACCCTAGCTATAGCCTAACCCTAACCGTTACCGTAAATTACTTACGCAAAAAAATACGAGAAATCAAATAATTTCTCAATTTTTTGTATATTTCGACTTGTTTTTCTTCTTCTTTTTCTTCCTATACTTATTTTCTTATTCTTATTTCTTCTTCTTATTCTCATATTAAAGCTTAATTTCAGCCTACCCTAGCTTAAGCCTAACCCTAACCGTTACCGTAAATTACTTACGCAAAAAAATACGAGAAATCAAATAAATTTCACAATTTTTTGTATATTTCGACTTGTTTTTCTCTTCTTTTTTTCTTCCTATACTTAATTTTCTTATTCTTCTTCTTATTATTATTCTCATATTAAAGCTTAATTTCAGCCTACCCCTAGCTATAAGCCTAACCCTAACCGTTACCGTAAATTACTTACGCAAAAAAATACGAGAAATCAAATAAATTTCACAATTTTTTGTATATTTCGACTTGTTTTTCTTCTTCTTTCTTCCTATACTTAATTTTCTCATTCTCTTCTTCTTCTTATTCTCATATTAAAGCTTAATTTCAGCCTACCCCTAGCTATAAGCCTAACCCTAACCGTTACCGTAAATTACTTACGCAAAAAAATAAAGGAATCAAATAAATTTCACAATTTTTGTTATGTTTCTACTTGTTCTTCTTCTTACTATACTTATTTTTATTATTCTCACGAACGAAACTATTAAAAATATAACATCGAGGCATGAAGTGGTCCCCATCGAAGCTCTAACCAAGCCCAACTCTGCTTAACTTCGTTGATCGAACGTGAACCAGAGTGCTCAGTGTTCTTTGACACTCAGCTGAAACTGTCGCGAAATTTGAAATTCTTAAACTATCTTTTTGCAAATTTCAATAATAAACAGCGAACTTCCCTTTTCTTTTTTTCTCTTTTTTTTTTCTATGTCCAACTCCACTTGTTGACGCTAATGTTGGGAAGAGTCAACGGTGTCAGATTTTAAAAGTACACAAGTTACCCTGACCTGACATTACCTAGCCATAACCTTAAATTAGGAAAAATTACGAAACATCGATCACATTTTACAATTCTTCGAATGTTTCTACTTGTTCTTTTTCAGGTTCTTCTACCTCAACTTATTTTTCTCATTCTTATTCTTATTCTTATTCTCATGTTAAAGCTTAATTTCAGCTTAACCCAAGCTATAAGCCTAACCCTAACCGTTACCGAAATTACTTACGCAAAAAAATACGAGAAATCAAATAAATTTCACAAGTTTTTGTATGTTTCGACTTGTTTTTTTCTTCTTTTTCTTCCTATACTTATTTTTCTTATCTATTCTTCTTCTTATTCTCATATTAAAGCTTAATTCCAGCCTACCCCTAGCTATAAGCCTAACCCTAACCGTTACGTAAATTACTTACGCAAAAAAATACGAGAAATCAAATAAATTTCACAATTTTTTTGTATTTTCGATTGTTTTTTTCTTCTTTTCTTCCTATACTTAATTTTCTTATTCTTTTCTTATTTTCTTATTCTCATTTAAAGCTTAATTTCAGCTACCCTAGCTATAAGCCTAACCCTAACCGTTACCGTAAATTACTTACGCAAAAAATACGGAAATCAAATAAATTTCACAATTTTTGTATTTTCGACTTGTTTTTCTTCTTCTTTTTTTCTTCCTATATTTTTTCTTATTCTTATTCTTCTTCTTATTCTCATATTAAAGCTTAATTTCAGCCTAACCCTAGCTATAAGCCTAACCCTAACCGTTACCGTAAATTACTTACGCAAAAAAATACGAGAAATCAAATAAATTTCACAATTTTTTGTATTTTCGACTTGTTTTTCTCTTCTTTTTTTCCTATACTTAATTTTCTTATTCTTTCTTATTTTATTCTCATATTAAAGCTTAATTTCAGCCTACCCTAGCTATAAGCCTAACCCTAACCGTTACCGTAAATTACTTACGCAAAAAAATACGAGAAATCAAATAAATTTCTCAATTTTTTGTATATTTCGACTTGTTTCTTCTTCTTTTTCTTCCTATACTTAATTTTCTTATTCTTATTCTTCTTCTTATTCTCATATTAAAGCTTAATTTCAGCCTACCCTAGCTATAAGCCTAACCCTAACCGTTACCGTAAATTACTTACGCAAAAAAATACGAGAAATCAAATAAATTTCACAATTTTTTGTATATTTCGACTTGTTTTTCTTCTTCTTTTTCTTCCTATACTTAATTTTCTTATTCTTCTTCTTATTATTATTCTCATATTAAAGCTTAATTTCAGCCTACCCCTAGCTATAAGCCACCCTAACCGTTACCGTAATTACTTACGCAAAAAATACGAGAAATCAAATAAATTTCACAATTTTTTGTATATTTCGACTTGTTTTTCTTCTTTTTTTCTTCCTATACTTAATTTTCTCATTCTCTTCTTCTTCTTATTCTCATATTAAGCTTAATTTCAGCTCACCCTAGCTATAAGCCTAACCCTAACCGTTACCGTAAATTACTTACGCAAAAAAATAAAGGAATCAAATAAATTTCACAATTTTTGTTATGTTTCTACTTTTCTTCTTCTTACTATACTTATTTTTATTATTCTCACGAACGAAACTATTAAAAATATAACATCGAGGCATGAAGTGGTCCCCCATCGAAGCTCTAACCAAGCCCAACTCTGCTTAACTTCGTTGATCGAACGTGAACCAGAGTGCTCAGTGTTCTTTGACACTCAGCTGAAACTGTCGCGAAATTTGAAATTCTTAAACCTATCTTTTTGCAAATTTCAATAATAAACAGCGAACTTCCTTTTCTTTTTTTTTCTCTTTTTTTTTTTCTATGTCCACTCCACTTGTTGACGCTAATGTTGGGAAGAGTCAACGGTGTCAGATTTTAAAAGTACACAAGTTACCCTGACCTGACATTACCCTAGCCATAACCTTAAATTAGGAAAAATTACGAAACATCGATCACATTTTACAATTCTTCGAATGTTTCTACTTGTTCTTTTTCAGGTTCTTCTACCTCAACTTATTTTCTCATTCTTTATCTTATTCTTATTCTCATGTTAAAGCTTAATTTCAGCTTAACCCAAGCTATAAGCCTAACCCTAACCGTTACCGAAATTACTTACGCAAAAAATACGAGAAATCAAATAAATTTCACAAGTTTTTGTATGTTTCGACTTGTTTTTATCTTCTTTTTTCTTCCTATACTTATTTTTTCTTATTCTTTCTTCTTCTATCTCATATTAAAGCTTAATTTCAGCCTACCCCTAGCTATAAGCTAACCCTAACCGTTACCGTAAATTACTTACGCAAAAAAATACGAGAAATCAATAAATTTCACAATTTTTTGTATTTTCGACTTGTTTTTTTCTTCTTTTTCTTCCTATACTTATTTTCTTATTCTTTTCTTATTATTATCTGCATATTAAAGCTTAATTTCAGCTACCCCAAGCTAAGCTAACCTAACCGTTACCGTAAATTACTTACGCAAAAAAATACGAGAATCAAATAATTTCCAATTTTTTGTATTTTCGACTTGTTTTTCTTCTTCTTTTCTTCCTATACTTAATTTTCTTATTCTTATTCTTCTTCTTATTCTCATATTAAAGCTTAATTTCAGCCTACCCTAGCTATAAGCCTAACCCTAACCGTTACTAGTAAATTACTTACGCAAAAAATTACGAGAAATCAAATAAATTTCACAATTTTTGTATATTTTCGACTTGTTTTTCTTCTTTTTCTTCCTATACTTAATTTTCTTATTCTTTTCTTTTTTATTCTCATTATAAAGCTTAATTTCAGCCTACCCTAGCTATAAGCCTAACCTAACCGTTCCGTAAATTACTTACGCAAAAAAATACGAGAAATCAAATAAATTTCTCAATTTTTTGTATATTTCGACTTGTTTTTCTTCTTCTTTTTCTTCCTATACTTAATTTTCTTATTCTTATTCTTCTTCTTATTCTCATATTAAAGCTTAATTTCAGCTACCCCTAGCTATAGACTAACCCTAACCGTTACCGTAAATTACTTACGCAAAAAAATACGAGAAATCAAATAAATTTCACATTTTTTGTATATTTCGACTTGTTTTTCTTCTTCTTTTTCTTCCTATACTTAATTTTCTTATTCTTCTTCTTATTATTATTCTCATATTAAAGCTTAATTTCAGCCTACCCCTAGCTATAGCTAACCCTAACCGTTACCGTAAATTACTTACGCAAAAAATACGAGAAATCAAATAAATTTCACAATTTTTTGTATATTTCGACTTGTTTTTCTTCTTCTTTTTCTTCCTATACTTAATTTTCTCATTCTTCTTCTTCTTCTTATTCTCATATTAAAGCTTAATTTCAGCCTACCCCTAGCTATAAGCCTAACCCTAACCGTTACCGTAAATTACTTACGCAAAAAAATAAGGAATCAAATAAATTTCACAATTTTTGTTATGTTTCTACTTGTTCTTCTTCTCTATACTTATTTTTATTATTCTCACGAACGAAACTATTAAAATATAACATCGAGGCATGAAGTGGTCCCCATCGAAGCTCTAACCAAGCCCAACTCTGCTTAACTTCGTTGATCGAACGTGAACCAGAGTGCTCAGTGTTCTTTGACACTCAGCTGAAACTGTCGCGAAATTTGAAATTCTTACCTATCTTTTTGCAATTTCAATAATAAACAGCGAACTTCCCTTTTCTTTTTTTTTTCTCTTTTTTTTTTTCTATGTCCAACTCCACTTGTTGACGCTAATGTTGGGAAGAGTCAACGGTGTCAGATTTTAAAAGTACACAAGTTACCTGACCTGACATTACCCTAGCCATAACCTTAAATTAGGAAAAATTACGAAACATCGATCACATTTTACAATTCTTCGAATGTTTCTACTTGTTCTTTTTCAGGTTCTTCTACCTCAACTTATTTTTCTCTATTCTTATTCTTATTCTTATTCTCATGTTAAAGCTTAATTTCAGCTTAACCCAAGCTATAAGCCTAACCCTAACCGTTACCGCAAATTACTTACGCAAAAAAATACGAGAAATCAAATAAATTTCACAAGTTTTTGTATGTTTCGACTTGTTTTTCTTCTTTTTTTCTTCCTATACTTATTTTCTTATTCTTATTCTCTTCTTATTCTCAATATTAAGCTTAATTTCAGCCTACCCCTAGCTATAAGCTAACCCTAACCGTTACCGTAAATTACTTACGCAAAAAAATACGAGAAATCAAATAAATTTCACATGTTTTGTATTTTCGACTTGTTTTTTTCTTCTTTTTCTCCTATACTATTTTCTTATTCTTTTCTTATTTATTATTTCATGTTAAAGCTTAATTTCAGCTACCCTAGTTAAGCCTAACCCTAACCGTTACCGTAAATTACTTACGCAAAAAAATACGAGAAATCAAATAAATTTCCAATTTTTTGTATTTTCGACTTGTTTTTCTTCTTCTTTTTCTTCCTATACTTATTTTCTTATTCTTATTCTTCTTCTTATTCTCATATAAGCTTAATTTCAGCCTACCCTAGCTATAAGCCTACCCTAACCGTTACCGTAAATTACTTACGCAAAAAAATACGAGAATCAAATAAATTCCACAATTTTTTGTATTTTCGACTTGTTTTTTTCTTCTTTTTCTTCCTATACTTAATTTTCTTTTCTTCTTCTTATTTATTCTCATATTAAGCTTAATTTCAGCCTACCCTAGCTATAAGCCTAACCTAACCGTTACCGTAAATTACTTACGCAAAAAATACGAGAAATCAAATAAATTCTCATATTTTTGTATATTTCGACTTGTTTTCTTCTTCTTTTTCTTCTATACTTAATTTTCTATATTCTTATTCTTCTTCTTATTCTCATATTAAAGCTTAATTTCAGCTACCCCTAGCTATAAGCCTAACCCTAACCGTTCCGTAAATTACTTACGCAAAAAAATACGAGAAATCAAATAAATTTCACAATTTTTTGTATATTTCGACTTGTTTTTCTTCTTCTTTTTTCTCCTATACTTAATTTTCTTTCTCTTCTTATTATTATTCTCATATTAAAGCTTAATTTCAGCCTACCCTAGCTATAAGCCTAACCCTAACCGTTACCGTAAATTACTTACGCAAAAAATACGAGAAATCAAATAAATTTCACAATTTTTTGTATATTTCGACTTGTTTTTCTTCTTCTTTTCCTTCCTATACTTAATTTTCTTCATTCTTCTTCTTCTTCTTATTCTTATTAAAGCTTAATTTCAGCCTACCCCTAGCTATAAGCCTAACCCTAACCGTTACCGTAAATTACTTACGCAAAAAAATAAAGGAATCAAATAAATTTCACAATTTTTGTTATGTTCTACTTGTTCTTCTTCTTACTATACTTATTTTATTATTCTCACGAACGAAACTATTAAAAATATAACATCGAGGCATGAAGTGGTCCCCCATCGAAGCTCTAACCAAGCCCAACTCTGCTTAACTTCGTTGATCGAACGTGAACCAGAGTGCTCAGTGTTCTTTGACACTCAGCTGAAACTGTCGCGAAATTTGAAATTCTTAAACCTATCTTTTGCAAATTTCAATAATAAACAGCGAACTTCCCTTTTTTTTTTTTTCTCTTTTTTTTTTCTATGTCCAACTCCACTTGTTGACGCTAATGTTGGGAAGAGTCAACGGTGTCAGATTTTAAAAGTACACAAGTTACCCTGACCTGACATTACCCTAGCCATAACCTTAAATTAGGAAAAATTACGAAACATCGATCACATTTTACAATTCTTCGAATGTTTCTACTTGTTCTTTTTCAGGTTCTTCTACCTCAACTTATTTTTCTCATTCTTATTCTTATTCTTATTCTCATGTTAAAGCTTAATTTCAGCTTAACCCAAGCTATAAGCCTAACCCTAACCGTTACCGCAAATTACTTACGCAAAAAAATACGAGAAATCAAATAAATTCACAAGTTTTGTATGTTTCGACTTGTTTTTATTCTTCTTTTTCTTCCTATACTTATTTTCTTTATTCTTATTCTTCTCTATTCATATTAATGCTTAATTTCAGCCTACCCTAGCTATAAGCTAACCTAACCGTTACCGTAAATTACTTACGCAAAAAAATACGAGAAATCAAATAAATTTCACTTTTTGTATTTTCGACTTTTTTTTTCTTCTTTCTTCCTATACTATATTTTCTTATTCTTTTCTTATTCTTATTTCATTTAAAGCTTAATTTCATAGCTACCCTAGCTATAGCCTAACCCTAACCGTTACCGTAAATTACTTACGCAAAAAATACGAGATCAAATAAATTTCCAATTTTTTGTATTTTCGACTTGTTTTTTCTTCTTTTTCTTCCTATTTATTATTTTCTTATTCTTATTCTCTTCTTATTCTCATATTAAAGCTTAATTTCAGCCTACCGCTAGCTATAAGCCTAACCCTAACCGTTACCGTAAATTACTTACGCAAAAAATACGAGAAATCAATAAATTTCACAATTTTTGTATATTTCGACTTGTTTTTCTTCTTCTTTTTCTTCCTATACTTAATTTTCTTATTCTTTTCTTTTTATTATTCTCATATTAAAGCTTAATTTCAGCCTACCCCTAGCTATAAGCCTAACCCTAACCGTTACCGTAAATTACTTACGCAAAAAAATACGAGAAATCAAATAAATTTCTACAATTTTTGTATATTTCGACTTGTTTTTCTTCTTCTTTTTCTTCCTATACTTAATTTTCTTATTCTTATTCTTCTTCTTATTCTCATATTAAAGCTTAATTTCAGCCTACCCCTAGCTATAAGCCTAACCCTAACCGTTACCGTAAATTACTTACGCAAAAAAATACGAGAATCAAATAAATTTCACAATTTTTTGTATATTTCGACTTGTTTTTTTCTTCTTCTTTTCTTCCTTAACTTAATTTTCTTATTCTTCTTCTTATTATTATTCTCATATTAAAGCTTAATTTCAGCTACCCCTAGCTATAAGCCTAACCCTAACCGTTACCGTAAATTACTTACGCAAAAAATACGAGAAATCAAATAAATTTCACAATTTTTTGTAATTTCGACTTGTTTTCTCTTCTTCTTTTCTTCCTATACTTAATTTTCTCATTCTTCTCTTCTTCTTATTCTCATATTAAAGCTTAATTTCAGCCTACCCCTAGCTATAAGCCTAACCCTAACCGTTACCGTAAATTACTTACGCAAAAAAATAAAGGAATCAAATAAATTTCACAATTTTTGTTATGTTTCTACTTGTTCTTTCTTCTTACTATACTTATTTTTATTATTCTCACGAACGAAACTATTAAAAATATAACATCGAGGCAGAAGTGGTCCCCATCGAAGCTCTAACCAAGCCCAACTCTGCTTAACTTCGTTGATCGAACGTGAACCAGAGTGCTCAGTGTTCTTTGACACTCAGCTGAAACTGTCGCGAAATTTGAAATTCTTAAACCTATCTTTTGCAATTTTCAATAATAACACGAACTTCCTTTTCTTTTTTTTTCTTCTTTTTTTTTCTATGTCCAACTCCACTTGTTGACGCTAATGTTGGGAAGAGTCAACGGTGTCAGATTTTAAAGACACAAGTTACCCTGACCTGACATTACCCTAGCCATAACCTTAAATTAGGAAAAATTACGAAACATCGATCACATTTTACAATTCTTCGAATGTTTCTACTTGTTCTTTTTCAGGTTCTTCTACCTCAACTTATTTTTCTCATTCTTATTCTTATTCTTATTCTCATGTTAAAGCTTAATTTCAGCTTAACCCAAGCTATAAGCCTACCCTAACCGTTACCTGCAAATTACTTACGCAAAAAAATACGAGAAATCAAATAAATTTCACAAGTTTTTGTATGTTTCGACTTGTTTTTATTCTTCTTTTTCTTCCTATACTTATTTTCTTATTCTTATTCTTCTTCTTATTCTCATATTAAGCTTAATTTCAGCCTACCCTAGCTATAAGCTAACCCTAACCGTTACCGTAAATTACTTACGCAAAAAAATACGGAAATCAAATAAATTTCACAAGTTTTTGTATTTTCGACTTGTTTTTTTCTTCTTTTTTTTCCTATACTTATTTTTCTTATTCTTTTCTTATTTTATTCTCTATTAAAGCTTAATTTCAGCTACCCAGCTATAAGGCCTAACCCTAACCGTTACCGTAAATTACTTACGCAAAAAAATACGAGAAATCAAATAAATTTCCATTTTTTGTATTTTCGACTTGTTTTTCTTTCTTCTTTTCTTCCTATACTTATTTTCTTATTCTTATTCTTCTTCTTATTCTCATATTAAAGCTTAATTTCAGCCTACCTAGCTATAGCCTAACCCTAACCGTTACCGTAAATACTTACGCAAAAAAATACGAGAAATCAAATAAATTTCACAATTTTTGTATTTTCGACTTGTTTTTCTTCTTCTTCTTTTTCTTCCTATACTTATTTTCTTATTCTTCTTCTTTTTTATTCTCATATTAAAGCTTAATTTCAGCTACCCCTAGCTATAAGCCTAACCCTAACCGTTACCGTAAATTACTTACGCAAAAAAATACGAGAAATCAAATAAATTTCTCATTTTTTTTGTATATTTCGACTTGTTTTTCTTCTTCTTTTTCTTCCTATACTTAATTTTCTTATTCTTATTCTTCTTCTTATTCTCATATTAAAGCTTAATTTCAGCCTACCCCTAGCTATAAGCCTAACCCTAACCGTTACCGTAAATTACTTACGCAAAAAATACGAGAAATCAAATAAATTCCACAATTTTTTGTATTTTCGACTTGTTTTTTCTCTTCTTTTTCTCTCCTATACTTAATTTTCTTATTCTTCTCTATTATTATTCTCATATTAAAGCTTAATTTCAGCCTACCCCTAGCTATAAGCCTAACCCTAACCGTTACCGTAAATTACTTACGCAAAAAATACGAGAAATCAAATAAATTTCACAATTTTTTTATATTCGACTTGTTTTTCTTCTTCTTTTTCTTCCTATACTTAATTTTCTTATTCTTCTCTTCTTCTTATTTCTCATATTAAAGCTAATTTCAGCCTACCCCTAGCTATAAGCCTAACCCTAACCGTTACCGTAAATTACTTACGCAAAAAAATAAAGGAATCAAATAAATTTCACATTTTTTGTTATGTTTCTACTTGTTCTTCTTTCTACTATACTTATTTTTATTATTCTACGACGAAACTATTAAAAATATAACATCGAGGCATGAAGTGGTCCCATCGACTCTAACCAAGCCCAACTCTGTAACTTCGTTGATCGAACGTGAACCAGAGTGCTCAGTGTTCTTTGACACTCAGCTGAAACTGTCGCGAAATTTGAAATTCTTAAACCTATCTTTTGCAAATTTCAATAATAAACAGCGAACTTCCCTTTTTTTTTTTTTCTCTTTTTTTTTTTCTATGTCCAACTCCACTTGTTGACGCTAATGTTGGGAAGAGTCAACGGTGTCAGATTTTAAAGTACACAGTTACCCTGACCTGACTTACCCTAGCCATAACCTTAAATTAGGAAAAATTACGAAACATCGATCACATTTTACAATTCTTCGAATGTTTCTACTTGTTCTTTTTCAGGTTCTTCTACCTCAACTTATTTTTCTCATTCTTATTCTTATTCTTATTCTCATGTTAAAGCTTAATTTCAGCTTAACCCAAGCTATAAGCCTAACCCTAACCGTTACGCAGAATTACTTACGCAAAAAATACGAGAAATCAAATAAATTTCACAAGTTTTTGTATGTTTCGACTTGTTTTTATTCTTCTTTTCTTCCTATACTTATTTTTCTTTTCTTATTCTTCTTCTTATTCTCATATTAAGCTTAATTTCAGCTAAGCCTAGCTTTAAGCATAACCCTAACGTTACCTAAATAACTTACGCAAAAAATACGAGAAATCAAATAAATTTCACAAGTTTTTGTATGTTTCGACTTGTTTTTATTCTTCTTTTCTTCTATATTTATTTTTCTATTTTCTTATTCTTATTCTTATTGTCATGTTGAAGCTGAATTTCAGCTTCACCAAGCTATAGGCCTAACCCTAACCGTTACCAAATTACTTACGCAAAAAAATACGAGAAATCAAATAAATTTCACAAGTTTTTGTATGTTTCGACTTGTTTTTATTCTTCTTTCTTCCTATATTTTTTTTCTTATTCTTATTCTTATTCTTATTCATGTTGAAGCTGAATTTCAGCTTCACCAAGCTATAGGCCTAACCCTAACCGTTACCGTAATTACTTACGCAAAAAAATACGAGAAATCAAATAATATTCCAATTTTTTGTATGTTTCGACTTGTTTTTCTTCTCTTTTTCCTCCTATACTTATTTTTTCTTATTCTTATTCTTCTTCTTATTCTCATATTTAAGCTTAATTTCAGACTAAGCCTAGCTATAAGCCTAACCCTAACCGTTACCGTAAATTAACTTACTCAAAAATACGAGCAATCAAATAAATTTCACAATTTTTTCTATGTTTCGACTTGTTTTTTTTCTTTTTTCTTCTCTATACTTAATTTTCTTATTCTTATTCTTCTTCTTATTCTCATATTAAAGCTTATTTAAGCCATCTCTCTCAANAGGCTTATAGCTTGGGTTAAGCTGAAATTAAGCTTTAACATGAGAATAAGAATAAGAATTAGAATAAGAAAAATAAGTAGAGGTAGAAGAACCTGAAAAAGAACAAGTAGAAACATTCAAAGAATTGTAAAATGTGATCGATGTTTCGTAATTTTTCCTAATTTAAGGTTATGGCTAGGGTAATGTCAGGTCAGGGTGACTTGTCTACTTTTGAAATCTGACACCGTTGACTCTTCCCAACATTAGCGTCAACAAGTGGAGTTGGACATAGAAAAAAAAAAGAGAAAAAAAAAAAGAAAAGGGAAGTTCGCTCGCTGTTTATTATTGAAATTGGGAAAAAGATAGGTTTAAGAATTTCAAATTTCGCGACAGTTTCAGCTGAGTGTCAAAGAACACTGAGCACTCTGGTTCACGTTCGATCAACGTAGTTAAGCAGAGTTGGGCATGGTTAGAGCTTCGATGGGGGACCACTTCATGCCTCGATGTTATATTTTTAATAGTTTCGTTCGTGAGAATAATAAAAATAAGTATAGTAAGAAGAAGAACAAGTAGAAACATAAAAAAAATTGTGAAATTTATTTGATTCCTTTATTTTTTTGCGTAAGTAATTTACGGTAACGGTTAGGGTTAGGCTTATAGCTAGGCTTAGTCTGAAATTAAGCTTTAATATTAGAATAAGAAGAAGAAGAAGAATAAGAAAATTAAGTATAGGAAGAAGAAAAAGAATAAAAACAAGTCGAAACATACAAAAACTTGTGATATTTATTTGATTTCTCGTATTTTTTTGCGTAAGTAATTTACGGTAACGGTTAGGGTTAGGCTTATAGCTTGGGTTAAGCTGAAATTAAGCTTTAACATGAGAATAAGAATAAGAATAAGAATAAGAAAAATAAGTATAGGAAGAAAAAGAAGAATAAAAACAATTCGAAACATACAAAAACTTGTGAAATTTATTTGATTTCTCGTATTTTTTTGCGTAAGTAATTTACGGTAACGGTTAGGGTTAGGTTTATAGCTTGGGTTAAGCTGAAATTAAGCATTAATATTAGAATAAGAATAAGAAGAAGAATAAGAAAATTAAGTATAGAAAGAAGAAAAAGAATAAAAACAAGTCGAAACATACAAAAACTTGTGATATTTATTTGATTTCTCGTAAAGTAATTTACGGTAAACTTATAAAGCCTTGCTCAAAGCTCGTAAAGTAATTTTAACGGTTAAGGCTTATAGCTTGGGTTAAGCTGAAATTAAGCTTTAACATGAGAATAAGAATAAGAATAAGAATAAGAAAAATAAGTATAGGAAGAAAAAGAAGAATAAAAACAATTCG
This sequence comes from Doryteuthis pealeii, assembly GCA_023376005.1. Classification (NCBI taxonomy): domain Eukaryota; kingdom Metazoa; phylum Mollusca; class Cephalopoda; order Myopsida; family Loliginidae; genus Doryteuthis; species Doryteuthis pealeii. Next base: position 28,517 of record JALAJA010000175.1, on the reverse strand, counting down.
AAACATACAAAAACTTGTGAAATTTATTTGATTTCTCGTATTTTTTTGCGTAAGTAATTTACGGTAACGGTTAGGGTTAGGTTTATAGCTTGGGTTAAGCTGAAATTAAGCATTAATATTAGAATAAGAATAAGAAGAAGAATAAGAAAATTAAGTATAGAAGAAGAAAAAGAATAAAAACAAGTCGAAACATACAAAAACTTGTGATATTTATTTGATTTCTCGTATTTTTTTGCGTAAGTAATTTACGGTAACGGTTAGGGTTAGGCTTATAGCTTGGGTTAAGCTGAAATTAAGCTTTAACATGAGAATAAGAATAAGAATTAGAATAAGAAAAATAAGTAGAGGTAGAAGAACCTGAAAAAGAACAAGTAGAAACATTCAAAGAATTGTAAAATGTGATCGATGTTTCGTAATTTTTCCTAATTTAAGGTTATGGCTAGGGTAATGTCAGGTCAGGGTGACTTGTCTACTTTTGAAATCTGACACCGTTGACTCTTCCCAACATTAGCGTCAACAAGTGGAGTTGGACATAGAAAAAAAAAAGAAAAAAAAAGAAAAGGGAAGTTCGCTCGCTGTTTATTATTGAAATTGGGAAAAAGATAGGTTTAAGAATTTCAAATTTCGCGACAGTTTCAGCTGAGTGTCAAAGAACACTGAGCACTCTGGTTCACGTTCGATCAACGTAGTTAAGCAGAGTTGGGCATGGTTAGAGCTTCGATGGGGGACCACTTCATGCCTCGATGTTATATTTTTAATAGTTTCGTTCGTGAGAATAATAAAAATAAGTATAGTAAGAAGAAGAACAAGTAGAAACATAAAAAAAATTGTGAAATTTATTTGATTCCTTTATTTTTTTGCGTAAGTAATTTACGGTAACGGTTAGGGTTAGGCTTATAGCTAGGCTTAGTCTGAAATTAAGCTTTAATATTAGAATAAGAAGAAGAAGAAGAATAAGAAAATTAAGTATAGGAAGAAGAAAAAGAATAAAAACAAGTCGAAACATACAAAAACTTGTGATATTTATTTGATTTCTCGTATTTTTTTGCGTAAGTAATTTACGGTAACGGTTAGGGTTAGGCTTATAGCTTGGGTTAAGCTGAAATTAAGCTTTAACATGAGAATAAGAATAAGAATAAGAATAAGAAAAATAAGTATAGGAAGAAAAAGAAGAATAAAAACAATTCGAAACATACAAAAACTTGTGAAATTTATTTGATTTCTCGTATTTTTTTGCGTAAGTAATTTACGGTAACGGTTAGGGTTAGGTTTATAGCTTGGGTTAAGCTGAAATTAAGCATTAATATTAGAATAAGAATAAGAAGAAGAATAAGAAAATTAAGTATAGAAAGAAGAAAAAGAATAAAAACAAGTCGAAACATACAAAAACTTGTGATATTTATTTGATTTCTCGTATTTTTTTGCGTAAGTAATTTACGGTAACGGTTAGGGTTAGGCTTATAGCTTGGGTTAAGCTGAAATTAAGCTTTAACATGAGAATAAGAATAAGAATTAGAATAAGAAAAATAAGTAGAGGTAGAAGAACCTGAAAAAGAACAAGTAGAAACATTCAAAGAATTGTAAAATGTGATCGATGTTTCGTAATTTTTCCTAATTTAAGGTTATGGCTAGGGTAATGTCAGGTCAGGGTGACTTGTCTACTTTTGAAATCTGACACCGTTGACTCTTCCCAACATTAGCGTCAACAAGTGGAGTTGGACATAGAAAAAAAAAAGAGAAAAAAAAGAAAAGGGAAGTTCGCTCGCTGTTTATTATTGAAATTGGGAAAAAGATAGGTTTAAGAATTTCAAATTTCGCGACAGTTTCAGCTGAGTGTCAAAGAACACTGAGCACTCTGGTTCACGTTCGATCAACGTAGTTAAGCAGAGTTGGGCATGGTTAGAGCTTCGATGGGGGACCACTTCATGCCTCGATGTTATATTTTTAATAGTTTCGTTCGTGAGAATAATAAAAATAAGTATAGTAAGAAGAAGAACAAGTAGAAACATAAAAAAATTGTGAAATTTATTTGATTCCTTTATTTTTTTGCGTAAGTAATTTACGGTAACGGTTAGGGTTAGGCTTATAGCTAGGCTTAGTCTGAAATTAAGCTTTAATATTAGAATAAGAAGAAGAAGAAGAATAAGAAAATTAAGTATAGGAAGAAGAAAAAGAATAAAAACAAGTCGAAACATACAAAAACTTGTGATATTTATTTGATTTCTCGTATTTTTTTGCGTAAGTAATTTACGGTAACGGTTAGGGTTAGGCTTATAGCTTGGGTTAAGCTGAAATTAAGCTTTAACATGAGAATAAGAATAAGAATAAGAATAAGAAAAATAAGTATAGGAAGAAAAAGAAGAATAAAAACAATTCGAAACATACAAAAACTTGTGAAATTTATTTGATTTCTCGTATTTTTTTGCGTAAGTAATTTACGGTAACGGTTAGGGTTAGGTTTATAGCTTGGGTTAAGCTGAAATTAAGCATTAATATTAGAATAAGAATAAGAAGAAGAATAAGAAAATTAAGTATAGAAAGAAGAAAAAGAATAAAAACAAGTCGAAACATACAAAAACTTGTGATATTTATTTGATTTCTCGTATTTTTTTGCGTAAGTAATTTACGGTAACGGTTAGGGTTAGGCTTATAGCTTGGGTTAAGCTGAAATTAAGCTTTAACATGAGAATAAGAATAAGAATTAGAATAAGAAAAATAAGTAGAGGTAGAAGAACCTGAAAAAGAACAAGTAGAAACATTCAAAGAATTGTAAAATGTGATCGATGTTTCGTAATTTTTCCTAATTTAAGGTTATGGCTAGGGTAATGTCAGGTCAGGGTGACTTGTCTACTTTTGAAATCTGACACCGTTGACTCTTCCCAACATTAGCGTCAACAAGTGGAGTTGGACATAGAAAAAAAAAAAGAGAAAAAAAAAGAAAAGGGAAGTTCGCTCGCTGTTTATTATTGAAATTGGGAAAAAGATAGGTTTAAGAATTTCAAATTTCGCGACAGTTTCAGCTGAGTGTCAAAGAACACTGAGCACTCTGGTTCACGTTCGATCAACGTAGTTAAGCAGAGTTGGGCATGGTTAGAGCTTCGATGGGGGACCACTTCATGCCTCGATGTTATATTTTTAATAGTTTCGTTCGTGAGAATAATAAAAATAAGTATAGTAAGAAGAAGAACAAGTAGAAACATAAAAAAAATTGTGAAATTTATTTGATTCCTTTATTTTTTTGCGTAAGTAATTTACGGTAACGGTTAGGGTTAGGCTTATAGCTAGGCTTAGTCTGAAATTAAGCTTTAATATTAGAATAAGAAGAAGAAGAAGAATAAGAAAATTAAGTATAGGAAGAAGAAAAAGAATAAAAACAAGTCGAAACATACAAAAACTTGTGATATTTATTTGATTTCTCGTATTTTTTTGCGTAAGTAATTTACGGTAACGGTTAGGGTTAGGCTTATAGCTTGGGTTAAGCTGAAATTAAGCTTTAACATGAGAATAAGAATAAGAATAAGAATAAGAAAAATAAGTATAGGAAGAAAAAGAAGAATAAAAACAATTCGAAACATACAAAAACTTGTGAAATTTATTTGATTTCTCGTATTTTTTTGCGTAAGTAATTTACGGTAACGGTTAGGGTTAGGTTTATAGCTTGGGTTAAGCTGAAATTAAGCATTAATATTAGAATAAGAATAAGAAGAAGAATAAGAAAATTAAGTATAGAAAGAAGAAAAAGAATAAAAACAAGTCGAAACATACAAAAACTTGTGATATTTATTTGATTTCTCGTATTTTTTTGCGTAAGTAATTTACGGTAACGGTTAGGGTTAGGCTTATAGCTTGGGTTAAGCTGAAATTAAGCTTTAACATGAGAATAAGAATAAGAATTAGAATAAGAAAAATAAGTAGAGGTAGAAGAACCTGAAAAAGAACAAGTAGAAACATTCAAAGAATTGTAAAATGTGATCGATGTTTCGTAATTTTTCCTAATTTAAGGTTATGGCTAGGGTAATGTCAGGTCAGGGTGACTTGTCTACTTTTGAAATCTGACACCGTTGACTCTTCCCAACATTAGCGTCAACAAGTGGAGTTGGACATAGAAAAAAAAAAGAGAAAAAAAAAAGAAAAGGGAAGTTCGCTCGCTGTTTATTATTGAAATTGGGAAAAAGATAGGTTTAAGAATTTCAAATTTCGCGACAGTTTCAGCTGAGTGTCAAAGAACACTGAGCACTCTGGTTCACGTTCGATCAACGTAGTTAAGCAGAGTTGGGCATGGTTAGAGCTTCGATGGGGGACCACTTCATGCCTCGATGTTATATTTTTAATAGTTTCGTTCGTGAGAATAATAAAAATAAGTATAGTAAGAAGAAGAACAAGTAGAAACATAAAAAAAATTGTGAAATTTATTTGATTCCTTTATTTTTTTGCGTAAGTAATTTACGGTAACGGTTAGGGTTAGGCTTATAGCTAGGCTTAGTCTGAAATTAAGCTTTAATATTAGAATAAGAAGAAGAAGAAGAATAAGAAAATTAAGTATAGGAAGAAGAAAAAGAATAAAAACAAGTCGAAACATACAAAAACTTGTGATATTTATTTGATTTCTCGTATTTTTTTGCGTAAGTAATTTACGGTAACGGTTAGGGTTAGGCTTATAGCTTGGGTTAAGCTGAAATTAAGCTTTAACATGAGAATAAGAATAAGAATAAGAATAAGAAAAATAAGTATAGGAAGAAAAAGAAGAATAAAAACAATTCGAAACATACAAAAACTTGTGAAATTTATTTGATTTCTCGTATTTTTTTGCGTAAGTAATTTACGGTAACGGTTAGGGTTAGGTTTATAGCTTGGGTTAAGCTGAAATTAAGCATTAATATTAGAATAAGAATAAGAAGAAGAATAAGAAAATTAAGTATAGAAAGAAGAAAAAGAATAAAAACAAGTCGAAACATACAAAAACTTGTGATATTTATTTGATTTCTCGTATTTTTTTGCGTAAGTAATTTACGGTAACGGTTAGGGTTAGGCTTATAGCTTGGGTTAAGCTGAAATTAAGCTTTAACATGAGAATAAGAATAAGAATTAGAATAAGAAAAATAAGTAGAGGTAGAAGAACCTGAAAAAGAACAAGTAGAAACATTCAAAGAATTGTAAAATGTGATCGATGTTTCGTAATTTTTCCTAATTTAAGGTTATGGCTAGGGTAATGTCAGGTCAGGGTGACTTGTCTACTTTTGAAATCTGACACCGTTGACTCTTCCCAACATTAGCGTCAACAAGTGGAGTTGGACATAGAAAAAAAAAGAGAAAAAAAAAAAAGGGAAGTTCGCTCGCTGTTTATTATTGAAATTGGGAAAAAGATAGGTTTAAGAATTTCAAATTTCGCGACAGTTTCAGCTGAGTGTCAAAGAACACTGAGCACTCTGGTTCACGTTCGATCAACGTAGTTAAGCAGAGTTGGGCATGGTTAGAGCTTCGATGGGGGACCACTTCATGCCTCGATGTTATATTTTTAATAGTTTCGTTCGTGAGAATAATAAAAATAAGTATAGTAAGAAGAAGAACAAGTAGAAACATAAAAAAAATTGTGAAATTTATTTGATTCCTTTATTTTTTTGCGTAAGTAATTTACGGTAACGGTTAGGGTTAGGCTTATAGCTAGGCTTAGTCTGAAATTAAGCTTTAATATTAGAATAAGAAGAAGAAGAAGAATAAGAAAATTAAGTATAGGAAGAAGAAAAAGAATAAAAACAAGTCGAAACATACAAAAACTTGTGATATTTATTTGATTTCTCGTATTTTTTTGCGTAAGTAATTTACGGTAACGGTTAGGGTTAGGCTTATAGCTTGGGTTAAGCTGAAATTAAGCTTTAACATGAGAATAAGAATAAGAATAAGAATAAGAAAAATAAGTATAGGAAGAAAAAGAAGAATAAAAACAATTCGAAACATACAAAAACTTGTGAAATTTATTTGATTTCTCGTATTTTTTTGCGTAAGTAATTTACGGTAACGGTTAGGGTTAGGTTTATAGCTTGGGTTAAGCTGAAATTAAGCATTAATATTAGAATAAGAATAAGAAGAAGAATAAGAAAATTAAGTATAGAAAGAAGAAAAAGAATAAAAACAAGTCGAAACATACAAAAACTTGTGATATTTATTTGATTTCTCGTATTTTTTTGCGTAAGTAATTTACGGTAACGGTTAGGGTTAGGCTTATAGCTTGGGTTAAGCTGAAATTAAGCTTTAACATGAGAATAAGAATAAGAATAGAATAAGAAAAATTACGAAACATCGATCACATTTTACAATTCTTGAATGTTTCTACTTGTTCTTTTTCAGGTTCTTCTACCTCTACTTATTTTTCTTATTCTTATTCTTATTCTTATTCTCATGTTAAAGCTTAATTTCAGCTTAACCCAAGCTATAAGCCTAACCCTAACCGTTACCGTAAATTACTTACGCAAAAAAATACGAGAAATCAAATAAATTTCACAAGTTTTTGTATGTTTCGACTTGTTTTTATTCTTTTTTTTCTTCTATACTTAATTTTCTTATTCTTATTCTTATTCTTATTCTCATATTAAAGCTTAATTTCAGCTTACCCTAGCTATAAGCCTAACCCTAACCGTTACCGTAAATTACTTACGCAAAAAAATACGAGAAATCAAATAAATTTCACAATTTTTGTATGTTTCGACTTGTTTTTATTCTTCTTTTTCTTCCTATACTTATTTTTCTTATTCTTATTCTTATTCTTATTCTCATGTTAAAGCTTAATTTCAGCTTAACCCTAGCTATAAGCCTAACCCTAACCGTTACCGTAAATTACTTACGCAAAAAAATACGAGAAATCAAATAAATTTCACAATTTTTGTATGTTTCGACTTGTTTTTATTCTTTTTTTCTTCCTATACTTAATTTTCTTATTCTTCTTCTTCTTATTCTCATATTAAAGCTTAATTTCAGCTAAGCCTAGCTATAAGCCTAACCCTAACCGTTACCGTAAATTACTTACGCAAAAAAATAAAGGAATCAAATAAATTTCACAATTTTTTTTATGTTTCTACTTGTTCTTCTTCTTACTATACTTATTTTTATTATTCTCACGAACGAAACTATTAAAAATATAACATCGAGGCATGAAGTGGTCCCCATCGAAGCTCTAACCAAGCCCAACTCTGCTTAACTTCGTTGATCGAACGTGAACCAGAGTGCTCAGTGTTCTTTGACACTCAGCTGAAACTGTCGCGAAATTTGAAATTCTTAAACCTATCTTTTTGCAATTTCAATAATAAACAGCGAACTTCCCTTTTCTTTTTTTTTTCTTTTTTTTTTCTATGTCCAACTCCACTTGTTGACGCTAATGTTGGGAAGAGTCAACGGTGTCAGATTTCAAAAGTAGACAAGTTACCCTGACCTGACATTACCCTAGCCATAACCTTAAATTAGGAAAAATTACGAAACATCGATCACATTTTACAATTCTTCGAATGTTTCTACTTGTTCTTTTTCAGGTTCTTCTACCTCTACTTATTTTTCTTATTCTTATTCTTATTCTTATTCTCATGTTAAAGCTTAATTTCAGCTTAACCCAAGCTATAAGCCTAACCCTAACCGTTACCGTAAATTACTTACGCAAAAAAATACGAGAAATCAAATAAATTCACAAGTTTTTGTATGTTTCGACTTGTTTTTATTCTTTTTTTCTTCTATACTTAATTTTCTTATTCTTATTCTTATTCTTATTCTCATATTAATGCTTAATTTCAGCTTACCCAAGCTATAAGCCTAACCCTAACCGTTACCGTAAATTACTTACGCAAAAAAATACGAGAAATCAAATAAATTTCACAATTTTTGTATGTTTCGACTTGTTTTTATTCTTCTTTTTCTTCCTATACTTATTTTCTTATTCTTATTCTTATTCTTATTCTCATGTTAAAGCTTAATTTCAGCTTAACCCAAGCTATAAGCCTAACCCTAACCGTTACCGTAAATTACTTACGCAAAAAAATACGAGAAATCAAATAAATTTCACAATTTTTGTATGTTTCGACTTGTTTTTATTCTTTTTTTCTTCCTATACTTAATTTTCTTATTCTTCTTCTTCTTCTTATTCTCATATTAAAGCTTAATTTCAGCTAAGCCTAGCTATAAGCCTAACCCTAACCGTTACCGTAAATTACTTACGCAAAAAAATAAAGGAATCAAATAAATTTCACAATTTTTTTTATGTTTCTACTTGTTCTTCTTCTTACTATACTTATTTTTATTATTCTCACGAACGAAACTATTAAAAATATAACATCGAGGCATGAAGTGGTCCCCCATCGAAGCTCTAACCAAGCCCAACTCTGCTTAACTTCGTTGATCGAACGTGAACCAGAGTGCTCAGTGTTCTTTGACACTCAGCTGAAACTGTCGCGAAATTTGAAATTCTTAAACCTATCTTTTTGCAAATTTCAATAATAAACAGCGAACTTCCCTTTTCTTTTTTATTCTCTTTTTTTTTTTCTATGTCCAACTCCACTTGTTGACGCTAATGTTGGGAAGAGTCAACGGTGTCAGATTTCAAAAGTAGACAAGTTACCCTGACCTGACATTACCCTAGCCATAACCTTAAATTAGGAAAAATTACGAAACATCGATCACATTTTACAATTCTTCGAATGTTTCTACTTGTTCTTTTTCAGGTTCTTCTACCTCTACTTATTTTTCTATTCTTATTCTTATTCTTATTCTCATGTTAAAGCTTAATTTCAGCTTAACCCAAGCTATAAGCCTAACCCTAACCGTTACCGTAAATTACTTACGCAAAAAAATACGAGAAATCAAATAAATTTCACAAGTTTTTGTATGTTTCGACTTGTTTTTATTCTTTTTTTCTTCTATACTTAATTTTCTTATTCTTATTCTTATTCTTATTCTCATATTAAGCTTAATTTCAGCTTAACCCTAGCTATAAGCCTAACCCTAACCGTTACCGTAAATTACTTACGCAAAAAAATACGAGAAATCAAATAAATTTCACAATTTTTGTATGTTTCGACTTGTTTTTATTCTTCTTTTTCTTCCTATACTTATTTTTCTTATTCTTATTCTTATTCTTATTCTCATGTTAAAGCTTAATTTCAGCTTAACCCTAGCTATAAGCCTAACCCTAACCGTTACCGTAAATTACTTACGCAAAAAAATACGAGAAATCAAATAAATTTCACAATTTTTGTATGTTTCGACTTGTTTTTTCTTCTTTTTCTTCCTATACTTAATTTTCTTATTCTTCTTCTTCTTCTTATTCTCATATTAAAGCTTAATTTCAGCTAAGCCTAGCTATAAGCCTAACCCTAACCGTTACCGTAAATTACTTACGCAAAAAAATAAAGGAATCAAATAAATTTCACAATTTTTTTTATGTTTCTACTTGTTCTTCTTCTTACTATACTTATTTTTATTATTCTCACGAACGAAACTATTAAAAATATAACATCGAGGCATGAAGTGGTCCCCCATCGAAGCTCTAACCAAGCCCAACTCTGCTTAACTTCGTTGATCGAACGTGAACCAGAGTGCTCAGTGTTCTTTGACACTCAGCTGAAACTGTCGCGAAATTTGAAATTCTTAAACCTATCTTTTTCCCAATTTCAATAATAAACAGCGAACTTCCCTTTTCTTTTTTTTTCTCTTTTTTTTTTCTATGTCCAACTCCACTTGTTGACGCTAATGTTGGGAAGAAGAGTCAACGGTGTCAGATTTCAAAAGTACACAAGTTACCCTGAACTGACATTACCCTAGCCATAACCTTAAATTAGGAAAAATTACGAAACATCGATCACATTTTACAATTCTTCGAATGTTTCTACTTGTTCTTTTTCAGGTTCTTCTACCTCTACTTATTTTTCTCATTCTTATTCTTATTCTTATTCTCATGTTAAAGCTTAATTTCAGCTTAACCCAAGCTATAAGCCTAACCCTAACCGTTACCGTAAATTACTTACGCAAAAAAATACGAGAAATCAAATAAATTTCACAATTTTTGTATGTTTCGACTTGTTTTTATTCTTCTTTTCTTCCTATACTTAATTTTCTTATTCTTATTCTTTTCTTATTCTCATATTAAAGCTTAATTTCAGCCTACCCTAGCTATAAGCCTAACCCTAACCGTTACCGTAAATTACTTACGCAAAAAAATACGAGAAATCAAATAAATTTCACAATTTTTGTATGTTTCGACTTGTTTTTATTCTTCTTTTTCTTCCTATACTTATTTTTCTTATTCTTATTCTTATTCTTATTCTCATGTTAAAGCTTAATTTCAGCTTACCCTAGCTATAAGCCTAACCCTAACCGTTACCGTAAATTACTTACGCAAAAAAATACGAGAAATCAAATAAATTTCACAATTTTTGTATGTTTCGACTTGTTTTTTTCTTCTTTTTCTTCCTATACTTAATTTTCTTATTCTTCTTCTTCTTCTTATTCTCATATTAAAGCTTAATTTCAGCTAAGCCTAGCTATAAGCCTAACCCTAACCGTTACCGTAAATTACTTACGCAAAAAAATAAAGAATCAAATAAATTTCACAATTTTTTTATGTTTCTACTTGTTCTTCTTCTTACTATACTTATTTTTATTATTCTCACGAACGAAACTATTAAAAATATAACATCGAGGCATGAAGTGGTCCCCCATCGAAGCTCTAACCAAGCCCAACTCTGCTTAACTTCGTTGATCGAACGTGAACCGAGTGCTCAGTGTTCTTTGACACTCAGCTGAAACTGTCGCGAGTTTGAATTCTTAAACCTATCTTTTTGCAAATTTCAATAATAAACAGCGAACTTCCCTTTTTTTTTTTTTTCTATGTCCAACTCCACTTGTTGACGCTAATGTTGGGAAGAGTCAACGGTGTCAGATTTCAAAAGTAGACAAGTTACCCTGACCTGACATTACCCTACCTAGCCAAACCTTAAATTAGGAAAAATTACGAAACATCGATCACATTTTACAATTCTTCGAATGTTTCTACTTGTTCTTTTTCAGGTTCTTCTACCTCTACTTATTTTCTTTTCTTATTCTTATTCTTATTCTCATGTTAAAGCTTAATTTCAGCTAACCCAAGCTATAAGCCTAACCCTAACCGTTACCGTAAATTACTTACGCAAAAAAATACGAGAAATCAAATAAATTTCACAATTTTTTATGTTTCGACTTGTTTTTTTTCTTCTTTTTCTTCCTATACTTAATTTTCTTATTCTTCTTCTTATTCTCATATTAAAGCTTAATTTCAGCCTACCCCTAGCTATAAGCCTAACCCTAACCGTTACCGTAAATTACTTACGCAAAAAAATACGAGAAATCAAATAAATTTCACAATTTTTTGTATGTTTCGACTTGTTTTTTCTTCTTTTTTCTTCCTATACTTATTTTCTTATTCTTATTCTTCTTCTTATTCTCATATTAAAGCTTAATTTCAGCTACCCCTAGCTATAAGCCTAACCCTAACCGTTACCGTAAATTACTTACGCAAAAAAATACGAGAAATCAAATAAATTTCACAATTTTTTGTATGTTTCGACTTGTTTTTCTTCTTCTTTCTTCCTATACTTAATTTTCTTATTCTTATTCTTATTCTTATTCTCATATTAAAGCTTAATTTCAGCCTACCCCTAGCTATAGCCTAACCCTAACCGTTACCGTAAATTACTTACGCAAAAAAATACGAGAAATCAAATAAATTTCACAATTTTTGTATATTTCGACTTGTTTTTCTTCTTCTTTTCTTCCTATACTTAATTTTCTTATTCTTATTCTTCTTCTTATTCTCATATTAAAGCTTAATTTCAGCCTACCCCTAGCTATAAGCCTAACCCTAACCGTTACCGTAAATTACTTACGCAAAAAAATACGAGAAATCAAATAAATTTCACAATTTTTTGTATGTTTCGACTTGTTTTTCTTCTTCTTTTTCTTCCTATACTTAATTTTCTTATTCTTATTCTTCTTCTTATTCTCATATTAAAGCTTAATTTCAGCTACCCCTAGCTATAAGCCTAACCCTAACCGTTACCGTAAATTACTTACGCAAAAAAATACGAGAAATCAAATAAATTTCACAATTTTTTGTATGTTTCGACTTGTTTTTCTTCTTCTTTTTCTTCCTATACTTAATTTTCTTATTCTTATTCTTCTTCTTATTCTCATATTAAAGCTTAATTTCAGCTACCCCTAGCTATAAGCCTAACCCTAACCGTTACCGTAAATTACTTACGCAAAAAATACGAGAAATCAAATAAATTTCACAATTTTTGTATGTTTCGACTTGTTTTTCTTCTTCTTTTTTCCTATACTTAATTTTCTTATTCTTATTCTTATTCTTATTCTCATATTAAAGCTTAATTTCAGCCTACCCTAGCTATAAGCCTAACCCTAACCGTTACCGTAAATTACTTACGCAAAAAAATACGAGAAATCAAATAAATTTCACAATTTTTTGTATATTTCGACTTGTTTTTCTTCTTCTTTTTCTTCCTATACTTAATTTTCTTATTCTTATTCTTCTTCTTATTCTCATATTAAAGCTTAATTTCAGCCTACCCTAGCTATAAGCCTAACCCTAACCGTTACCGTAAATTACTTACGCAAAAAAATACGAGAAATCAAATAAATTTCACAATTTTTGTATGTTTCGACTTGTTTTATTCTTCTTTTTCTTCCTATACTTTATTTTCCTATTATTACGAACTAAAATATTAAAAATATAACCTCTCGTCATGAAGTGGTCCCCCATCGAAGCTCTAACCAAGCCCTACTCTGCTTAACTTCGTTGATCGAACGTGAACCGGAGTGCTCAGCGTTCTTTGACCCTCAGCTGAAACTGTCGCGAGTTTTGATATTCTTAAACCTATCTTTTTGCAAATTTCAATAATAAACAGCGAACTTCCCTTTTTTTTTTTTTTTCTATGTCCAACTCCACTTGTTGACGCTAATGTTGGGAAGAGTCAACGGTGTCAGATTTCAAAAGTAGACAAGTTACCCTGACCTTACATGAACATTATCATCCTGCACCTAGTAGAATCACAACCTTCTACTTCTTGTTTTTCTTGTTCTTGTTCTTGGTCTTGTTTTCTTGTTCTTTGTGCCCGTGTTCTGGTTTTTCTTGTAATATAAAGCTTAATTTCAACATTACCCTAGCCATAAGCATAAATTCGGAAAAAATACGAAACATCGATCATATTTTACAATTCTTCGAATGTTTCTACTTGTTCTTTTTCGTATTCTTCTACCTCTACTTAATTTCTTCTTTTTTCTTCTTTCTTATTCTCATATTAAAGCTTAATTTCAGCTAACCCTAGCTATAAGCCTAACCCTAACCGTTACCGTAAATTACTTACGCAAAAAAATACGAGAAATCAAATAAATTTCACAATTTTTTATGTTTCGACTTGTTTTTCTTCTTCTTTTTCTTCCTATACTTAATTTTCTTATTCTTATTCTTATTCTTATTCTCATATTAAAGCTTAATTTCAGCCTACCCCTAGCTATAGCCTAACCCTAACCGTTACCGTAAATTACTTACGCAAAAAAATACGAGAAATCAAATAAATTTCACAATTTTTTATATTTCGACTTGTTTTTCTTCTTCTTTTTCTTCCTATACTTAATTTTCTTATTCTTATTCTTATTCTTATTCTCATATTAAAGCTTAATTTCAGCTAACCCTAGCTATAAGCCTAACCCTAACCGTTACCGTAAATTACTTACGCAAAAAAATACGAGAAATCAAATAAATTTCACAATTTTTTGTATGTTTCGACTTGTTTTTCTTCTTCTTTTTCTTCCTATACTTAATTTTCTTATTCTTATTCTTCTTCTTATTCTCATATTAAAGCTTAATTTCAGCTACCCCTAGCTATAAGCCTAACCCTAACCGTTACCGTAAATTACTTACGCAAAAAAATACGAGAAATCAAATAAATTTCACAATTTTTGTATGTTTCGACTTGTTTTTCTTCTTCTTTTTCTTCCTATACTTAATTTTCTTATTCTTATTCTTATTCTTATTCTCATATTAAAGCTTAATTTCAGCTACCCCTAGCTATAAGCCTAACCCTAACCGTTACCGTAAATTACTTACGCAAAAAAATACGAGAAATCAAATAAATTTCACAATTTTTTGTATATTTCGACTTGTTTTTCTTCTTTTTCTTCCTATACTTAATTTTCTTATTCTTATTCTTCTTCTTATTCTCATATTAAAGCTTAATTTCAGCCTACCCCTAGCTATAAGCCTAACCCTAACCGTTACCGTAAATTACTTACGCAAAAAAATACGAGAAATCAAATAAATTTCACAATTTTTTGTATGTTTCGACTTGTTTTTATTCTTCTTTTTCTTCCTATACTTTATTTTCCTATTATTACGAACTAAAATATTAAAAATATAACCTCTCGTCATGAAGTGGTCCCCCATCGAAGCTCTAACCAAGCCCTACTCTGCTTAACTTCGTTGATCGAACGTGAACCGGAGTGCTCAGCGTTCTTTGACCCTCAGCTGAAACTGTCGCGAGTTTTGATATTCTTAAACCTATCTTTTTGCAAATTTCAATAATAAACAGCGAACTTCCCTTTTTTTTAAATTTTTTCTATGTCCAACTCCACTTGTTGACGCTAATGTTGGGAAGAGTCAACGGTGTCAGATTTCAAAAGTAGACAAGTTACCCTGACCTTACATGAACATTATCATCCTGCACCTAGTAGAATCACAACCTTCTACTTCTTGTTTTTCTTGTTCTTGTTCTTGGTCTTGTTTTCTTGTTCTTTGTGCCCGTGTTCTGGTTTTTCTTGTAATATAAAGCTTAATTTCAACATTACCCTAATAAGCATAAATTCGGAAAAAATACGAAACATCGATCATTTTACAATTCTTCGAATGTTTCTACTTGTTCTTTTTCGTATTCTTCTACCTCTACTTAATTTTCTTCTTATTTTTCTTATTCTTATTCTCATATTAAAGCTTAATTTCAGCTAACCCTAGCTATAGCCTAACCCTAACCGTTACCGTAAATTACTTACGCAAAAAAACGAGAAATCAAATAAATTTCACAATTTTTTGTATGTTTCGACTTGTTTTTCTTCTTCTTTTTCTTCCTATACTTAATTTTCTTATTCTTATTCTTCTTCTTATTCTCATATTAAAGCTTAATTTCAGCCTACCCTAGCTATAAGCCTAACCCTAACCGTTACCGTAAATTACTTACGCAAAAAAATACGAGAAATCAAATAAATTTCACAATTTTTTGTATATTTCGACTTGTTTTTCTTCTTCTTTTTCTTCCTATACTTAATTTTCTTATTCTTATTCTTATTCTTATTCTCATATTAAAGCTTAATTTCAGCCTACCCTAGCTATAGCCTAACCCTAACCGTTACCGTAAATTACTTACGCAAAAAAATACGAGAAATCAAATAAATTTCACAATTTTTTGTATGTTTCGACTTGTTTTCTTCTTCTTTTCTTCCTATACTTAATTTTCTTATTCTTATTCTTCTTCTTATTCTCATATTTAAAGCTTAATTTCAGCTACCCCTAGCTATAAGCCTAACCCTAACCGTTACCGTAAATTACTTACGCAAAAAAATACGAGAAATCAAATAAATTTCACAATTTTTTGTATGTTTCGACTTGTTTTTCTTCTTCTTTTTCTTCCTATACTTAATTTTCTTATTCTTATTCTTATTCTTATTCTCATATTAAAGCTTAATTTCAGCTTACCCCTAGCTATAAGCCTAACCCTAACCGTTACCGTAAATTACTTACGCAAAAAAATACGAGAAATCAAATAAATTTCACAATTTTTTGTATGTTTCGACTTGTTTTTCTTCTTCTTTTTCTTCCTATACTTAATTTTCTTATTCTTATTCTTCTTCTTATTCTCATATTAAAGCTTAATTTCAGCTTACCCCTAGCTATAAGCCTAACCCTAACCGTTACCGTAAATTACTTACGCAAAAAAATACGAGAAATCAAATAAATTTCACAATTTTTTGTATGTTTCGACTTGTTTTTCTTCTTCTTTTTCTTCCTATACTTAATTTTCTTATTCTTATTCTTATTCTTATTCTCATATTAAAGCTTAATTTCAGCTACCCCTAGCTATAAGCCTAACCCTAACCGTTACCGTAAATTACTTACGCAAAAAAATACGAGAAATCAAATAAATTTCACAATTTTTTTGTATATTTCGACTTGTTTTTTCTTCTTTTCTTCCTATACTTAATTTTCTTATTCTTATTCTCTTCTTATTCTCATATTAAAGCTTAATTTCAGCCTACCCCTAGCTATAAGCCTAACCCTAACCGTTACCGTAAATTACTTACGCAAAAAAATACGAGAAATCAAATAAATTTCACAATTTTTTGTTTTTTTATTCTTCTTTTTCTTCCTATACTTATTTTCCTATTATTACGAACTAAAATATTAAAAATATAACCTCTCGTCATGAAGTGGTCCCCCATCGAAGCTCTAACCAAGCCCTACTCTGCTTAACTTCGTTGATCGAACGTGAACCGGAGTGCTCAGCGTTCTTTGACCCTCAGCTGAAACTGTCGCGAGTTTTGATATTCTTAAACCTATCTTTTTGCAAATTTCAATAATAAACAGCGAACTTCCCTTTTTTTTTTTTTTTCTATGTCCAACTCCACTTGTTGACGCTAATGTTGGGAAGAGTCAACGGTGTCAGATTTCAAAAGTAGACAAGTTACCCTGACCTTACATGAACATTATCATCCTGCACCTAGTAGAATCACAACCTTCTACTTCTTGTTTTTCTTGTTCTTGTTCTTGTCTTGTTTTCTTGTTCTTTGTGCCCGTGTTCTGGTTTTCTTGTAATATAAAGCTTAATTTCAACATTACCCTAGCCATAAGCATAAATTCGGAAAACGACATCGATCATATTTTACAATTCTTCGAATGTTTCTACTTGTTCTTTTTCGTATTCTTCTACCTCTACTTAATTTCTTCTTATTTTTTATTCTTATTCTCATATTAAAGCTTAATTTCAGCTAACCCTAGCTATAAGCCTAACCCTAACCGTTACCGTAAATTACTTACGCAAAAAAATACGAGAAATCAAATAAATTTCACAATTTTTTGTATGTTTCGACTTGTTTTTCTTCTTCTTTTTCTTCCTATACTTAATTTTCTTATTCTTATTCTTATTCTTATTCTCATATTAAAGCTTAATTTCAGCCTACCCCTAGCTATAAGCCTAACCCTAACCGTTACCGTAAATTACTTACGCAAAAAAATACGAGAAATCAAATAAATTTCACAATTTTTTTGTATGTTTCGACTTGTTTTTTCTTCTTTTTCTTCCTATACTTAATTTTCTTATTCTTATTCTTATTCTTATTCTCATATTAAAGCTTAATTTCAGCTACCCCTAGCTATAAGCCTAACCCTAACCGTTACCGTAAATTACTTACGCAAAAAATACGAGAAATCAAATAAATTTCACAATTTTTTGTATGTTTCGACTTGTTTTTCTTCTTCTTTTTCTTCCTATACTTTTAATTTCTTATTCTTATCTTCTTTCTATTTCTCATATTTAAAACTGAGAGAGAGATCGTAGCTATCGGCCTAAGACTGCCTAGAACCGTTCGGTAAATTACTTATGCAAAAAAATTTTAATTTATTAATTTACGAGAATCAAATAATTTTCCACAATTTTTGTATATTTTGGACTTGTTTTTTGCTTGCTTCTTTTTCTTGCCTGAATACTTAGTTTCCCTGTATTGCTTATTTTTTATTCTTCTTTCTCATACTGAATGCTTATTTTTCAACGGAACCGTAGCGTATCAGCTTAAGTACCTATTACCTACAAGTTACCGTAAATTACTACGCAAAAAAATACGAGAAATCAAATAAATTTTCACAATGTTTTGTATGTTCGACTTGTTTGTTTATTCTTCTTTTTCTTCCTAATACCATTTTTCTTTATTCTTATTCTTATTCTTATTCTCATGTTAAAGCTTAATTTCAGCTTAACCCTAGCTAAAGCCTAACCCTAACCGTTACCGTAAATTACTTACGCAAAAAAATACGAGAAATCAAATAAATTCCACAATGTTTTGTATGTTTCGACTTGTTTTTATTCTTCTTTTTCTTCCTATACTTAATTTTCTTATTCTTATTCTTATTCTTATTCTCATTGTTAAAGCTTAATTTCAGCTTAAGCCTAGCTATAAGCCTAACCTCTAACCGTTAGCGGTAAATTACTTACGCAAAAAATACGAGAAATCAAAATAAATTTCACAATTTTTTGTATGTGTCGACTTGTTTTTTTCTTCTTTTTCTTCCTATACTATTTTTCTTATTCTTATTCTTATTCTTATTCTCAATGTTTAAGCTTAATTTCAGCTTAACCTAGCTAAAGCCTAACCCTAACCGTACGGTAAATTACTTACGAAAAAAACAAGAGAAATCAAAAAAATTTCACAATGTTTTGTATGTTTCGACTTGTTTTTATTCTCTTTTTCTTCCTATACTTTTTTCTTATTCTTATTCTTATTCTATTCTCATGTTAAAGCTTAATTTCAGCTTAAGCCCTACTATAAGCCTAACCCTAACCGTTACCGTAATTTACTTACGCAAAAAATACGAGAAATCAAATAAATTTCACAATGTTTTGTGTAGTGTTTCGACTTGTTTTTTATTCTTCTTTTTTCTTCCTATACTTTTATTTTCCTATTATTATAGAATAAAATAGTTAAAAATATAACTCTTCGTCATGAAGTGGTCGCCCCATCGAAGCTCTAACCAGCCCTACTCTGCTTAACTTCGTTGATCGAACGTGAACCGGAGTGCTCAGCTTCTTTGACCTCAGCTGAAACTGTCGCGAGTTTTGATATTCTTAAACCTATCTTTTGCAAATTTCAATAATAAACAGGGAACTTCCCTTTTCTTTTTTTTCTTCTCTATGTCCAACTCCACTTGTTGACGCTAATGTTGGAGAGTCAACGGTGTCAGATTTCAAAAGTAGACAAGTTACCCTGACCTTACATGAACATTATCATCCTGCACCTAGTAGAATCACAACCTTCTACTTTTTGTTTTTTCTTTGTTCTTGTTCTTGGTCTTGTTTTCTTGTTTTTGTGGCCCGTGTTCTGGTTTTTTCTTGTAATATTAGAGCTTAATTTCAACATTACGCTCTGGCTATTGAGCATAATGGATACATGACTATATTTAACAATTCTTCGAATGTTTCTACTTGTTCTTTTTTCGTATTCTTCTACCTCTACTTAATTTCTTAATTCTTTTTCTTATTTTCTTATTCTCATGTTAATGTTAATTTCAGCTGAAACCTAGGTATAAGCCTAACCCTAACCGTTACCGTAAATTACTTACGCAAAAAAATACGAAGATCAAATAAATTTTCACAAATTTTTTGTATGTTTTCGACTTGTTTTTCTTCTTCTTTTTTCTTCCTATACTTAATTTTCTTATTCTTATTTTATTTTTTTCTCATCTAAAGCTTAATTTCACGCCTAACCTAGCTATGAGCCTAACCTAACCGTTACCGTAAATTACTTAGGCCAAAAAAATACGAGAATCAAATAAATTTCACATGTTTTGTATTGTTCGACTTGTTTTATTTCTTTCTTTTCTTCCTATACTTATTTTCTTATTCTTATTTTTTATTCTTTTTCTCATAGTAAGCTTAATTTCACGCAACCTACTATACCTAACCCTAACCGTTACGCGTAAATTACTTACGCAAAAAAATACGAGAAATCAAATAAATTTCACAATGTTTTGTATGTTTCGACTTGTTTTTATTCTTCTTTTTCTTCCTATACCATTTTTCTTATTCTTATTCTTATTCTTATTCTCATGTTAAAGCTTAATTTCAGCTTAACCTAGCTACAAGCCTAACCCTAACCGTTACCGTAAATTACTTACGCAAAAAAATACGAGAAATCAAATAAATTTCACAATGTTTTGTATGTTTCGACTTTGTTTTATTCTTCTTTTTCTTCCTATACTTATTTTTCTTATTCTTATTCTTATTCTTATTCTCATGTTAAAGCTTAATTTCAGCTTAGCCTAGCTATAAAGCCTAACCCTAACCGTTACCGTAAATTACTTAGCCAAAAAATACGAGAAATCAAATAAATTTCACAATTTTTGTATGTGTCGACTTGTTTTCTTCTTCTTTTTCTTCCTATACTATTTTTCTTATTTCTTATTCTTATTCTTATTCTCATGTTAAAGCTTAATTTCAGCTTAACCCTAGCTAAAGCCTAACCCTAACCGTTCCGTAAATTATTACGCAAAAAAAAACGAGAAATCAAATAAATTTCACAATGTTTTGTATGTTCGACTTGTTTTTATTCTTCTTTTTCTTCCTATACTAATTTTTTCTTATTCTTATTCTTATTCTATTCTCATGTTAAAGCTTAATTTCAGCTTAAGCCTAGCTATAGCCTAACCCTAACCGTTACCGTAAATTACTTACGCAAAAAAAATACGAGAAATCAAATAAATTTCACAATGTTTTGTATGTTTCGACTTGTTTTTATTCTTCTTTTTCTTCCTATACTTTTATTTTCCTATTATTAGAACGCCTAAAAATATTAAAAATAATGAACATCTCGTCAATGACAGTGGTCCCCCTATCGAAGCTCTAACCAAGCCTACTCTGCTTAACTTCGTTGATCGAACGTGAACCGGAGTGCTCAGGCCGTCTTTGACCCTCAGCTGAAAACTGTCGCGAGTTTTTTGATATTCTTAAACCTATCTTTTTGGCAAATTTCAATAATAAACAGCGAACTTCCTTTTTTTTTTTATTCTTTCTATTGGTCCAACTCCACTTGTTGACGCTAATGTTGGTGAAGAGTCAACGGTGTCAGATTTCAAAAGTAGACAAGTTACCCGACCTTACATGAACATTATCATCCTGCACCTAGTAGAAATCACAACCTTCTAACTTCTTGTTTTTCCTTGTTCTTGTTCTTGGTCTTTTTTCTTTCTTTTCCCTTTTCTTTTTTCTTGTATTAAAGTTAATTTCAACTTACCGCTAGCCATGAGCATAAATTCGGAAAAATCGACATATTTACAATTTTGTGATGTTTCTACTTGTTTCTTTTTCGTATTCTTCTATCTACTTAATATTCTAATTCTTTTCTTATTCTTATTCTCATATTAAGCTTAATTTCAGCAGACCTAGTATAAGCCTAACCCTAACCGTTACCGTAAATTACTTACGCAAAAAGAAATACGAGAACAAATAAATTTCACAATTTTTGTATGTTTCGACTTGTTTTTCTTCTTCTTTTTCTTCCTATACTTATTTTCTTATCTTATTCTTATTCTTATCTCATTTAAAGCTTAATTTCAGCTAACCCTAGCTATAAGCCTAACCCTAACCGTTACCGTAAATTACTTACGCAAAAAAAAACGAGAATCAAAAATTTCACAATGTTTTGTATGTTTCGACTTGTTTTTTATCTTCTTTTTCTTCTATACTTCATTTTTCTTATTCTTATTCTTATTCTTATTCTCATGTTAAAGCTTAATTTCAGCTTAAGCTACTAAAGCCTAACCCTAACCGTTACCGTAAATTACTTACGCAAAAAAATACGAGAAATCAAATAAATTTACAATGTTTTGTATGTTTCGACTTGTTTTTATTCTTCTTTTTCTTCCTATACTTTATTTTCCTATTATTACGAACTAAAATATTAAAAATATAACCTCTCGTCATGAAGTTGGTCCCATCGAAGCTCTACACCAAGCCCTACTCTGCTTAACTTCGTTGATCGAACGTGAACCGAGTGCTCAGCTTCTTTGACCTCAGCTGAAACTGTCGCGATTTTGATATTCTTAAACTATCTTTTTTGCAAATTTAATAAACAGCGAACTTCCCTTTTTTTTTTATTCTTTCTATGTCCAACTCCACTTGTTGACGCTAATGATTGGGAAGAGTCAACGGTGTCAGATTTCAAAAGTAGACAAGTTACCCTGACCTTACATGAACATTATCATCCTGCCAGCCGTAGAGAGAACACACCTTTTGTTCTTGTCTTTCTTGTTGTTCTGTTCGTTGTCTTGTTCTTGGTGCGTTGTTTTCTTGTTCTGTGTGCGTATTCCATGTTAAAGGCTTAATTTCAGCTTAAGCCTACCTATAAGCCTAACCTAACCGTTACCGTAAATTATACGCCAAAAAAATACGAGAAATAAATAAATTTCACAATGTTTTGTATGTTCGACTTGTTTTTATTCTTCTTTTTCTTCCTATACTCATTTTTCATTCTTATTCTTATTCTTATTCTCATGTTAAAGCTTAATTTCAGCTTAACCCTAGCTACAAGCCTAACCCTAACCGTTACCGTAAATTACTTACGCAAAAAAATACGAGAAATCAAATAAATTTCACAATGTTTTGTATGTTTCGACTTGTTTTTTTCTTCTTTTTCTTCCTATACTTAATTTTCTATTCTTATTCTTTTCTTATTCTCATGTTAAAGCTTTATTTCAGCTTAAGCCTACTATAAAGCCTAACCCTAACCGTTACCGTAAATTACTTACGCAAAAAAATACGAGAAATCAAATAAATTTCACAATGTTTTGTATGTTTCGACTTGTTTTTATTCTTCTTTTTCTTCCTATACTTTATTTTCCTATTATTACGAACTAAAATATTAAAAATATAACCTCTCGTCATGAAGTGGTCCCCCATCGAAGCTCTAACCAAGCCCTACTCTGCTTAACTTCGTTGATCGAACGTGAACCGGAGTGCTCAGCCTTCTTTGACCATCAGCTGAAACTGTCGCGAGTTTTGATATTCTTAAACCTATCTTTTTGCAAATTTCAATAATAAACAAGGAACTTCCCTTTTCTTTTTTTTTTCTTCTATGTCCAACTCCACTTGTTGACGCTTAATGTTGGGAAGAGTCAACGGTGTCAGATTTCAAAAGTAGACAAGTTACCCTGACCTTACATGAACATTATCATCCTGCACCTAGTAGAACACAACCTTCTACTTTTGTTTTTCTTGTTCTTGTCTTGTTTGTTTTCTTGTTCTTTTGTGCCGTGTTCTGGTTTTTCTGTAATATTAAAAGTTAATTTCAACATTACCCTAGCCAATCTCTCTCTATTCCGTGGTTCTGGTTTCTGTAATATTAAAGCTTAATTTCAACATTACCCTAGCCATGAGCATAAATTCGGAAAACATCGACCATATTTTACAATTCTTCGAATGTTTCTACTTGTTCTTTTTCGTATTCTTCTACCTCTACTTAATATTCTAATTCTTTTTCTTATTCTTATTCTCATATTAATGCTTAATTTCAGCTGAACCCTAGGTATAAGCCTAACCCTAACCGTTACCGTAAATTACTTACGCAAAAAAATACGAGACAAATAAATTTCACAATTTTTTGTATGTTTCGACTTGTTTTTCTTCTTCTTTTTCTTCCTATACTTAATTTTCTTATTCTTATTCTTATTTTTTATTCTCATGTTAAAGCTTAATTTCAGCCTACACCTAGCTATAGGCCTAACCCTAACCGTTACCGTAAATTACTTATGCAAAAAAATACGAGAAATCAAATAAATTTCACAATTTTTTGTATATTTCGACTTGTTTTTCTTCTTCTTTTTCTTCCTATACTTAATTTTCTTATTCTTATTTTTATTCTTTTTCTCATACTAATGCTTAATTTCAACCCAACCCTAGCTATCAGCCTAACCCTAACCGTTACCGTAAATTACTTACGCAAAAAAATACGAGAAATCAAATAAATTTCACAATGTTTTGTATGTTTCGACTTGTTTTTATTCTTCTTTTTCTTCCTATACTCATTTTTCTTATTCTTATTCTTATTCTTATTCTCATGTTAAAGCTTAATTTCAGCTTAACCCTAGCTACAAGCCTAACCCTAACCGTTACCGTAAATTACTTACGCAAAAAAATACGAAAAATCAAATAAATTTCCACAATGTTTTGTATGTTTCGACTTGTTTTTATTCTTCTTTTTCTTCCTATACTTATTTTTCTTATTCTTATTCTTATTCTTATTCTCATGTTAAAGCTTAATTTCAGCTTAAGCCTAGCTATAAGCCTAACCCTAACCGTTAACGTAAATTACTTACGCAAAAAAATACGAGAAATCAAATAAATTTCACAATTTTTTGTATGTGTCGACTTGTTTTTCTTCTTCTTTTTCTTCCTATACTTATTTTTCTTATTCTTATTCTTATTCTTATTCTCATGTTAAAGCTTAATTTCAGCTTAAGCCTAGCTATAAGCCTAACCCTAACCGTTACCGTAAATTACTTACGAAAAAAAAACGAGAAATCAAAAAAATTTCACAATGTTTTGTATGTTTCGACTTGTTTTTATTCTTCTTTTTCTTCCTATACTCATTTTCTTATTCTTATTCTTATTCTTATTCTCATGTTAAAGCTTAATTTCAGCTTAAGCCTAGCTACAAGCCTAACCCTAACCGTTACCGTAAATTACTTACGCAAAAAAATACGAGAAATCAAATAAATTTCACAATGTTTTGTATGTTTCGACTTGTTTTTATTCTTCTTTTTCTTCCTATACTTTATTTTCCTATTATTACGAACTAAAATATTAAAAATATAACCTCTCGTCATGAAGTGGTCCCCCATCGAAGCTCTAACCAAGCCCTACTCTGCTTAACTTCGTTGATCGAACGTGAACCGGAGTGCTCAGCGTTCTTTGACCCTCAGCTGAAACTGTCGCGAGTTTTGATATTCTTAAACCTATCTTTTTGCAAATTTCAATAATAAACAGCGAACTTCCCTTTTTTTTAAATTTTTTCTATGTCCAACTCCACTTGTTGACGCTAATGTTGGGAAGAGTCAACGGTGTCAGATTTCAAAAGTAGACAAGTTACCCTGACCTTACATGAACATTATCATCCTGCACCTAGTAGAATCACAACCTTCTACTTCTTGTTTTTCTTGTTCTTGTTCTTGGTCTTGTTTTCTTGTTCTTTGTGCCCGTGTTCTGGTTTTTCTTGTAATAATAAAGATTAATTTCAACATTACCCTACCATAAGCATAAATTCGGAAAAAATACGAAACATCGATATTTTACAATTCTTCGAATGTTTCTACTTATTCTTTTTCGTATTCTTCTACCACTACTTAATTTTCTTCTTATTTTTCTTCTTCTTATTCTCATATTAAAGCTTAATTTCAGCCTACCTAGCTATAGGCCTAACCCTAACCGTTACCGTAAATACTTACGCAAAAAAATACGAGAAATCAAATAAATTTCACAATTTTTTGTATGTTTCGACTTGTTTTTATTCTTCTTTTTCTTCCTATACTTTATTTTCCTATTATTACGAACTAAAATATTAAAAATATAACCTCTCGTCATGAAGTGGTCCCCCATCGAAGCTCTAACCAAGCCCTACTCTGCTTAACTTCGTTGATCGAACGTGAACCGGAGTGCTCAGCGTTCTTTGACCCTCAGCTGAAACTGTCGCGAGTTTTGATATTCTTAAACCTATCTTTTTGCAAATTTCAATAATAAACAGCGAACTTCCCTTTTTTTAAATTTTTTCTATGTCCAACTCCACTTGTTGACGCTAATGTTGGGAAGAGTCAACGGTGTCAGATTTCAAAAGTAGACAAGTTACCCTGACCTTACATGAACATTATCATCCTGCACCTAGTAGAATCACAACCTTCTACTTCTTGTTTTTCTTGTTCTTGTTCTTGGTCTTGTTTTCTTGTTCTTTGTGCCCGTGTTCTGGTTTTTCTTGTAATATTAAAGCTTAATTTCAACATTACCCTAGCCATGAGCATAAATTCGGAAAACATCGACCATATTTTACAATTCTTCGAATGTTTCTACTTGTTCTTTTTCGTATTCTTCTACCTCTACTTAATATTCTAATTCTTTTTCTTATTCTTATTCTCATATTAATGCTTAATTTCAGCTGAACCCTAGGTATAAGCCTAACCCTAACCGTTACCGTAAATTACTTACGCAAAAAAATACGAGACAAATAAATTTCACAATTTTTTGTATGTTTCGACTTGTTTTTCTTCTTCTTTTTCTTCCTATACTTAATTTTCTTATTCTTATTCTTATTTTTATTCTCATGTTAAAGCTTAATTTCAGCCTACACCTAGCTATAGGCCTAACCCTAACCGTTACCGTAAATTACTTATGCAAAAAAATACGAGAAATCAAATAAATTTCACAATTTTTTGTATATTTCGACTTGTTTTTCTTCTTTTTCTTCCTATACTTAATTTTCTTATTCTTATTTTTATTCTTTTTCTCATACTAATGCTTAATTTCAACCCAACCCTAGCTATCAGCCTAACCCTAACCGTTACCGTAAATTACTTACGCAAAAAAATACGAGAAATCAAATAAATTTCACAATGTTTTGTATGTTTCGACTTGTTTTTATTCTTCTTTTTCTTCCTATACTCATTTTTCTTATTCTTATTCTTATTCTTATTCTCATGTTAAAGCTTAATTTCAGCTTAACCCTAGCTACAAGCCTAACCCTAACCGTTACCGTAAATTACTTACGCAAAAAAATACGAAAAATCAAATAAATTCCACAATGTTTTGTATGTTTCGACTTGTTTTTATTCTTCTTTTTCTTCCTATACTTATTTTTCTTATTCTTATTCTTATTCTTATTCTCATGTTAAAGCTTAATTTCAGCTTAAGCCTAGCTATAAGCCTAACCCTAACCGTTAACGTAAATTACTTACGCAAAAAAATACGAGAAATCAAATAAATTTCACAATTTTTTGTATGTGTCGACTTGTTTTTCTTCTTCTTTTTCTTCCTATACTTATTTTTCTTATTCTTATTCTTATTCTTATTCTCATGTTAAAGCTTAATTTCAGCTTAAGCCTAGCTATAAGCCTAACCCTAACCGTTACCGTAAATTACTTACGAAAAAAAAAAACGAGAAATCAAAAAAATTTCACAATGTTTTGTATGTTTCGACTTGTTTTTATTCTTCTTTTTCTTCCTATACTTTTTTTCTTATTCTTATTCTTATTCTTATTCTCATGTTAAAGCTTAATTTCAGCTTAAGCCTAGCTACAAGCCTAACCCTAACCGTTACCGTAAATTACTTACGCAAAAAAATACGAGAAATCAAATAAATTTCACAATGTTTTGTATGTTTCGACTTGTTTTTATTCTTCTTTTTCTTCCTATACTTTATTTTCCTATTATTACGAACTAAAATATTAAAAATATAACCTCTCGTCATGAAGTGGTCCCCCATCGAAGCTCTAACCAAGCCCTACTCTGCTTAACTTCGTTGATCGAACGTGAACCGGAGTGCTCAGCGTTCTTTGACCCTCAGCTGAAACTGTCGCGAGTTTTGATATTCTTAAACCTATCTTTTTGCAAATTTCAATAATAAACAGCGAACTTCCCTTTTTTTTAAATTCTTTCTATGTCCAACTCCACTTGTTGACGCTAATGTTGGGAAGAGTCAACGGTGTCAGATTTCAAAAGTAGACAAGTTACCCTGACCTTACATGAACATTATCATCCTGCACCTAGTAGAATCACAACCTTCTACTTCTTGTTTTTCTTGTTCTTGTTCTTGGTCTTGTTTTCTTGTTCTTTGTGCCCGTGTTCTGGTTTTTCTTGTAATATTAAAGCTTAATTTCAACATTACCCTAGCCATGAGCATAAATTCGGAAAACATCGACCATATTTTACAATTCTTCGAATGTTTCTACTTGTTCTTTTTCGTATTCTTCTACCTCTACTTAATATTCTAATTCTTTTTCTTATTCTTATTCTCATATTAATGCTTAATTTCAGCTGAACCCTAGGTATAAGCCTAACCCTAACCGTTACCGTAAATTACTTACGCAAAAAAATACGAGACAAATAAATTTCACAATTTTTTGTATGTTTCGACTTGTTTTTCTTCTTCTTTTTCTTCCTATACTTAATTTTCTTATTCTTATTCTTATTTTTTTCTCATGTTAAAGCTTAATTTCAGCCTACACCTAGCTATAGGCCTAACCCTAACCGTTACCGTAAATTACTTATGCAAAAAAATACGAGAAATCAAATAAATTTCACAATTTTTTGTATATTTCGACTTGTTTTTCTTCTTCTTTTTCTTCCTATACTTAATTTTCTTATTCTTATTTTATTCTTTTTCTCATACTAAGCTTAATTTCACCCAACCCTAGCTATCAGCCTAACCCTAACCGTTACCGTAAATTACTTACGCAAAAAAATACGAGAAATCAAATAAATTTCACAATGTTTTGTATGTTTCGACTTGTTTTTATTCTTCTTTTTCTTCCTATACTCATTTTCTTATTCTTATTCTTATTCTTATTCTCATGTTAAAGCTTAATTTCAGCTTACCCTAGCTAAGCCTAACCCTAACCGTTACCGTAAATTACTTACGCAAAAAAATACGAGAAATCAAATAAATTTCACAATTTTTGTATATTTCGACTT
>JALAJA010000174.1:110000-121979 GCA_023376005.1 Doryteuthis pealeii | reverse complement strand
AAAAAGAAGAGAGATCTACCAGTGTGGGCCGACCAGCAAATCACATCCACATCAATCAGCTCTCTATGGATACTGGATGCTGTGCAGAGGACCTGCCAGGAGCAATGTCCGATAGAGACAGTTGGCAAGCAAAAGTCATGGAGATCCATAGTAATTATATATTACTTGATAAACCTATGACCTTTGGGGAAAAAAAACATTTTTAACGCAGGCCAATGTAATTTTTTCTCTTTTACAAACCTTATTTTCAAAATTTATGCTGCTACAATTAAATACTTGTAAAATCTGAAGAAAAAAATACCCAATTAGTGTAAATATCTTATGACTATTTAACTTGTCTGCTGCAAAAACAATGAACGGGGACCATAGAGAAAGTTTTCAGGGGCTGAATTCACACACACAATCCAAGGAAGCCAATTTTGTTTGTCTGCCTTTTCTTTCTTTTCTTTTCGAAGTCCGTCGCAGACGACGATAACGTCACTCCATGCCTTCATTGTTAGTCCAATTCTGAACAGATGCAGTCACACACTGACTGCAAAATTCCCATCTACATTTGGTTGTTCATGACGACGAAGACGTTGCCACTCTGCAGTCCAGTTTATCTCATTATTGAGCTGCTTAGGTCCTGTGTGGCAGGCATCTTGCCAAACCTGTCTGTTGGAGGCCAGATCTTCCACGCTTGAAGGTGTGATGTTACATTTCTTCAGCATTGTCTTAATATGGTCATTGAACCGTTTTTGGGGGGCTTCTGTCCTACACATCTATATATATATATATATTTACCAACTCCTCCGCACGAGTAGGATGTGACACAAAGTCAAGTTCAACAGGTTTGAATTCAGAGTTTTCCTTCTCCTAGACCAGTTGCCTAACCAAGGTTAAAGAGCCCGGTCTGTCCTACTATTTATCCATAGCTGGAGGGAGATTAGGATTCATACCTTTCCCAAGGGTATTAGCACTAAGTGAAACGCAATTACCACATCCAGGATTTGAACTCAAGGCGACGAGTCCATTTCCCATGACTTTAACCATTACACCACGCACTTCCATCTACATCTATATATAAGGCATTTATTTGTATGTTCACATAGCGCTAATACCCTTGGAAAAGGTATGAATCCAAATACCCCCCCAGCAATTCTCCCTCCAGCTATGGGTAAATAATAGGGCACACTGGGCTCTTTAACCTTAGTTCAAGTTTAGATGGAAAACTCTAAATTCAAACCTGTCAAACTCCACTTAAGAAATTAATCTTGTCTGTGGAACGCAAGAATCCAACTCTTCTCCCTTCAGCTATGGGTTAGTTAAGCAACCAATCTAGGAGAAGGAAAACTGAATCCAAATATAGCTGTAAGCAAAGTCGTCAGAGTGTCGGTATCAGCCAGACAGTGAGAGAGTCTATCCCCTTTTCACTCTACTAGGGAGATTATTTTGCATCTGAGGTCAGCTTTCTTACTTTACTGCACAGATCAAACCCGTGCTGTTCATCTGCTGAGTTGGTGAGGGTCAGTATTGAACCCAGAACCATGTGGTTCCCAGGTGTATGCTCTACTAACAGAGATCATCATCATGTTGTGCCACCAGCACTGACATCCATGACAATATCTCGCCAACCATCCCTATCATTCATTGTTCCTGGGAGGTCCTCTGTGCAGCATCAAATATCCGCACAGAGCTAGTTTATGTAGGTCTTTGCTGGACAACCCACACTAGCATATCCATGTGCTGGTTTCCATAGGAGGACGTCACTTATGAGGTCATCCTTACTTCTCCAGCAGTGTCCAGCATGTCTTGTCTGTCTTACTGAGATGGTTTATGTGATGGGGGGCAGGTGGCCATATAGCTACTTCCTTGTGGGATGTTGTTTCCATGATTTGTTCAAGATCGCTTGCAGCATTCTTGTGCAGCTCCCATCTAGCCTATTGTAAGGAACCTTGTCAAGGTCCAAGTGGTGCAGCCATACAGTAGTACTGATACCACCATGACCTGGAAGAATTGTCACTTTAACTTGTTGGTGAGATCTGATTTCCGTATAACTGATAATCCGTTTATAGCAGACCATGCCTTCCCTATGTGTGCATTAACATCGCTTTCTGTGGATGAGATATTACTACCTAGGGATGTGAATTGTTCTATTGGCTTAAGAGGCTTACTGTTGAGTGTGGAGATGTCTCCTTTCTTTTTAAAGCACAGGTAAAAAAGTCGTTGGAGTGGCCTTAAGTCGGTATCAGCCAAACAATAAGGGAGTCTATCCCCTTTTTACTAGCGCTAGACCTGGGATATTATTTTGGCGTCTGAGAACTAGCAACACATGATGCTTAAGGATGGAAACCCGGTGGCTGAATAGTCCATCACATACAACACTCCACTTTGGTCCTTACTTAGGCTATAATAATAATAATTAGATTTATTGTGTACAGTGCTCAGGTGCACCACAACTCATCAAAGTCTCATGTCAAGTACACAGAATAATGTATTAGTGTCAGGAACATGAACAGTTTACAGTAGTAATATGCATGTATGTGTGCACGTGTGCATAAGTATGTGGAGAGTGGCATCAGGTATAGTGTCGGCGGACTACAGGAAGCATGGAGGCTTTGAAAGACTCAGTGCTTCGGCAGCCTACAACAGACGTGGGCAGTTTATTCCATGTCTCTGAAATTCTGAGCGTGAAAAAATGTTTCCGAAAGTAACGTGAGCAGTGCTGTTTTCTGACTTTGTAGGCATGCCCACGTGTGTTGGAAAGATGGAGATCAAAAAGGTGCTCAAGGTTGCTGTTGTTAAGATGATTAATGACCTGATGAGCGTTTACCAGGTTAGTTGCCTGACGCCAAAGTTTCAGCGAATCCATTCCCAGGGCAGCGAGACGTTCAGCGTATGGTAGATGCCTGATGGAGGGTATTCGTTTGGTTGCATGTCTCTGTACAGTTTCTAGAAGGTTAATATTCTGAGCAAGATAGGGGTTCCAGACTGGTGATGCAAACTCTAAGTGTGGCCGCACCATAGCTTTGTACAGCTTCAAATAGATAGGCGGTCAGAGAGGCTCCCTATCATCAATCGGTTGATAACATCAAGCCCTAGCACCTATATGATTGTCCTGACCCTAATACCCTTATAGCAATCCCCCAACCCTTTTTATCATATATGTGCTAGAAGGCAGTGGCTGAAGGTCTTAGTGTCCTGGGTATGACATTAAACTGCATCTAGTAGTGAGGTTCCAATTCTGGAGGTTTGGGAGTGTGGAGTACCCCTTCATCACCATTACTCCCAGGTTCACCTGGTCCATCATGGTAGTACCTGTTAGGGTCCCATCTATAGTTAAATAGATTTAAAAAAATGAATTTACAAAAAATGTGTTAAAATAAAAATCAGTTTAAAAACAAACTGAATACCTGTGGGGATTAATAAAAAATAAATAAAACAAAATTAAATTAAATTTTAAAAAATAAATAAATAAATAAATAAATAAATAAAAGTAACAATCTCCCAGAAGGCTTCAGAAGAGCCCTTTAAGCATGCGCAAACAAATTCTTGGCGCTAAAAAAGGTATCTCAGCCATTTTTACTCCAAGCTGAGGCGCCCCCTTTGAGGGGGGTTATGCCGAGGGGATAGACGCAATTTATAAACCCGCCACCAATGAGTCTCGGCTAGTAGGTGGTCCCACGTTAATAGGGCCTTGTGCCTGACCTTGTACAAGTTGGGTACGAGGATAATAGCCTCCAAGACTTTCTAAAGGTAAGACTGATTGACTTGCTCGGAAAATATTTCCCCTCAACGAAACAGTGTGAACCCGCTAATAAAGGTCTTACCCTAAAGTCATCCTCGTTTCTGTTCCTTCGCCTCTTTCATTAAATTCCATTTCAGCTTACCAACCCACAAGAAGGAAAAAATAGTTTTATTGGGGATAAGATACAAGACGAACGAACCAAACCTTACCCCATATACTCAACAAGAATGAATCATCTTTGGCATGAAATAACCCAACATGGGTTGATATACCGTAAAAATCCAACCAACTTACTGCAGAATTAACAAAAAATCTTCATATAACCACCCAACTTTTTTTTCTTAACAAAATAAAATTTCTGTGTTGCATTGTCACAAACATCGGTAAAAAAGAACAGTTTTCTCGTTTAATTCCTACCATAAAATAAACTGAACTCTCATTTTATGTCCGTGTTTTTGCAATAAATGTTTTATTTTTCTTACACCCGTTAAGTTACAATACTAAATATATTTTATTTATTTATTTTAATATTCACTTCAATGTGTATATTCTAAAAAAAATTATTTTGTAAGAATGGTTAGTTTTAAAGTGGGGGTTCGTTTTTACACTTCAACTTTTTACTCGTAAATTCCTAGCATAAAATGCCCAAGCCTAATTTTATGGTAGGAATTTACGAGTAAAAAGTTGAATATTACCTTTTGTTGTTGTTATTTCTTTTCTTTTTGGTACTCTAAAATTAAAACGTCAGATTTTAATCATCGTCGACAAAAAAAAACAAAATTACGGTCATAAAAGGAGGATCCAATTTATGCCTGAATTGTAAAACGAACCCCCACTTTAAAACTAAACATTCTCACAAAATAAAAACTTTTAGAATATACACATTGAAGTTAATATTAAAATAAAGAAAATATATTTAGTATTGTAAAATAACAGGTGCAAGAAAAATAGAATATTTATTGCAAAAACACGGACCTAAAAAGAGGGTTCAGTTTATTTTATGGTAGGAATAAATGAGAAAACTGTTCTTTAACCAAACATCACCTTCCACTTGGGACCATTTTTTCAGATAAGTACGTCACTATTTTTCCTAATGGATTTGGTAAGAACAACATTAGAAAGGTCGTTATTAATTTCAAAGCATCAAATATTTTGGAGGGATCCATGAAAAGAATAAAATACTCATTTCCAACAATTTTAGTTCAAGTTTTTTTAAAATCTACAATAACTAAAATTTGTGCGAGATGAAACATCGTGAATTTTGGTGAAAGGAAAAAAAAAAAACGTTTTTTAAATAAAAGCAAAAAGCATAAAAATAAAAAAAACAAACTAGAAGATTTTAATCTGTAACGTATGTCAGCTAAGACGTGAGACGAGGTGGCCGAGTGGTTAAGGCGATGGACTGCTAATCCATTGGGGTCTCCCCGCGTGAGTTCGAATCTCATCCTCGTCGACAAGTTTTTTTATTTCTTATTTTTTATTATTATTAATACTACACAAAACACGAGTAATTTATTCGTTTAAATTGTATAAAATTAATTTCATTGTATTTTAAAAAGAGAACAACTGATTATTACTGGTTTAAACTGATTTTTACAGTTTTAAACTTTTTATATAAACTTTTAATTTTAAAAGAACCCCTAAAACCGTAACCCAATTCGCAAAATGTTAATTCATAGACTAGTTAAACTGTCATTGGGTACGACCAAAAAACTTTCCGTTTTAATTTTCCGACCTAAATCAGAAGTCAGCCCTTTTTTCTACATTCAGATTTTCTTGGTTAGTATTTTAGAACCTTTTAAAAAGTTTTCATTGAAAACTTTTCAATGATTAAAAAAAAATATTAACGGCTTATTGGTAGGATAGGGTTAATGATTAAAAAAAAATATATATTTACTAAGCATAGCATAGCAAGTAGACTGAATTTAGGGGAGTAAAAATTTTTGGTAAAAATGTTTTTGGTAAAAGTTTTTTTTTAATTTTTTTTTACCATAGTCTACTGTATAGATATTAATGGAATGAATATGGATAAGTGAATTGTTTTAATTTTTATTTATTTTTATTGTACCTCTGAAATCGAAATATCGTTAAATACTCGGCAAAATTACCAGCGAATAGCAATTTTCAGTTTATTTCAATAGGACTTGATAAGTTTAAACTGTATAATTTCAATTCCCTTAAAATAACAACGCTGAGGTGAAAAAAGTGTATAACGGAATCACTACGCAACAACTTTAAATCTATACAACATCATAATTCATAATGCTGTCGTTTAATTAAAAAAACAAAAAACAAACAACAACTTATAAATGAATTAACGTATTAATTATTAATATTAAGTTATGGTTTCCTTAGAGAGTTTGACTTTTTATTAAAAGTATTAATCAATACCAATTCAGAAATTAAAAATATAATGTTTTTTTAATTTTGTTTTTTTAATATGAAATGAAGTCCAATGTATTGGCTGACGTGGCGTAGTGGCTAACGTGCTGAACTGCAATATCCGTAGGAAGCAAGTTCGAACTCTATACAATCAACACGCTCAGAAAACACACGTGCACATCAAGTAACTGATTCATTATAAAAATCATTCATTGATAAATCAACACTGAAAATTTCATTAAAATCGGATAATTCCATTATTTTTTTTTTTTTAATTTTATTTTTCAATCAGGGGGGTTAAATTGATTTTGTAAAATACGTCTATGACGTCATCTTTGTTGATGCCCAGTAATATATATTATTTGTCCCTACAAAACTTCCATTTCCTCCTGTCTTCCCTTTGTTCTATAAAATTCGGAGGAGGGGTGTAAAGTAGTTGTTACCGTAAACTGCTGTGAATTTATCTATTCTTTTTTTTTTTTAGCGAGAAGAAAGAAAAAAATAAAGTAACTTTTCTTTTTTCTTTTTTTTTAATTGACAAATAAAATAATTTTGTTGAATTCAATTTAAAAAAAAACAAAAAACGTTGGATCAAACTTGCTTCCTTTTTTGAACCTGCTCAAACATCATCTTCCTGCGCGATAGCAAATAGTGCATAATATTTACATAGCATTTAATCAACAAATATTCCTAGATTTTATAAGCATTCGTTGTCTTGTTTAAATTATTTTCAACATTTTATATTTTGAAATTAAAATTCGTAATTTGTAATTTACTTTTCTTTTTTACACTATTATTTTTTTCATTTCGTTACGGAACGTTCGGTATCATCGCGATATTTAGATTATTTGAAAAAAAAGAAAGAAAAATTAATTTTATTTATTTACTGATTTAATTAAATTCTATAAATGAATCTTAAAACCAAAAAATATCCGAAAATTTATTTAAAAAATATTTTTTATATAAATTTTTATTTTTTTAAATAAATTTTCGGATATTTTTTGTTTTTAAGATTCATTTATAGAATTTAATTAAATCAGTAAATAAATAAAATTAATTTTTCTTTCTTTTTTTTCAAATAATCCAAATATAGCGATGATACCGAACGTTCTGTAACGAAATAAAAAAAAATGATATTTTATATTTGAAATATAAATATTTGAAATATGAAATTTAATGAAAAGTGAAAAAAAAAAGAATGTTTTTGTGCAATTTCGACGAAAAATGAAATATTAATTTATTTGGATATAATTTTTTTTTCCTCTTTAGATAGACACAAAAAGTAAACGGTAAATTATTTATTATTATTAATTCATGAAAAAGTGTTCCATACAAAATAAACTTCCTGTAAACAAATATTTAATGAGACACATGAGCCAAAAGTTCGACTGGTCCTCGGTAGTATAGTGGTAAGTATCCCCGCCTGTCACGCGGGAGACCGGGGTTCGATTCCCCGCCGGGGAGGTCATAATATTTTTAAATGATATCTTTTTTTTAAATAAAGTAGTCGGGGTGGCCTAAAGTCGGTATCAGTCTAGCGCTAGACCAAGGAGATTATTTTAGCGTCTGAGACGGAGCGCCACACCTACCATCAGCTCCTCACTTTACCGCACAGATCCATGTGCTACTCATACGCTGAGTTGGCGAAATAAATATTAATTACATTTTTATTAATAAATGAAAATTTAAAAAAAAATAGATTAAAAAAGAAGACGACTGAATTTTTCTATTATGGACAATCAGAAAATGTATAGGTGGCGCTGCTATAGGGTCTCACGCCCCACATTCTACTAAATGTCAATTTTCATAAAAGTAGTATTCATAGAAAATATGTGAAACCCGCCGTTCCTGGACCCTCAAGCAGGCTCCTCACCCCCGATTGGGAGTGGGTAGTCGGGCCGGGTTAGCTCGGTCGGTAGAGCGTTCGGCTAGAAACTACAAGGTTCATAGTTCGTTACACAGCCCTCGCCAACTCAGCGTATGAGTAGCACAGGGATCGGTGCGGTAAAGTAAAGAGTTGATGGTAGGTGTGGCGCCCTACCTCAGACGCTAAAATAATCTCCTTGGTCTAGTGCTAGTGAAAAGGGGATAGACTCCCTCGCTGTATGGCTCATACCGACATTAGGCCGCCCCGACGAGTAAGTGCCGGTCCTGCTTACAAGAGATTCACACGTTTCATTTTATTTATTTTTTTTTTTTTTTTTTTTTTTTTTTTTTTCGCTATTACTCCCAGGTCCACCCTGACACGGAATAACAGTACCTGTTATGGTGTCAACTATGGGTTAAATAGATAATAAGAATGAGTATTAAAAAAATGTATTGAAATAAATTAGTTTGGAAAAAAAGGAATACCTAATAAAAATGAAGAAAATTTTTAAAAATTATATCAATCAATTTGATTCAAGTATTTTTCCCTGACAGAAATCCTGTTTAGTATTCGTATAAAAATAAAAATAAAATAAAATAAAATAAAATAAAATAAAAACCTTTCCCAAGCGGGGAATCGAACCCCGGCCGCCGCGGTGAGAGCGCGGAATCCTAACCACTAGACCACTTGGGAGGTGCTCTAATTTGACTCAAGAAGACCTAGTTATTCGATATTTGATGTAAGTTCAGTTTTAAATGTTTTATTTTTGGTGTATTATAGTTATTTAGAAATTACAGTCTCTTTTTAAATTTTAACTAATGTCTATTCTAATATATGGCCATCTTTTATTGGGTAAAAAAGAACAGTTTTCTCGTTTATTCCTACCATAAATTAAACCGAACCCTCATTTTATGTCCGTGTTTTTGCAATAAATGTTTTATTTTTCTTGCACCCGTTATTTTACAATACTAAATATATTTTATTTATTTATCTTAATATTCACTTCAATGTGTATATTCTAAAAGCTTTTATTTTGTGATAGTGCTTAGTTTTAAAGTGGGGGTTCGTTTTTACACTTCAACTTTTTACTCGTAAATTCCTACCATAAAATGCCCAAGCCTAATTTTATGGTAGGAATTTACTAGTAAAAAGTTGAATATTACCTTTTGTGGTTGTTATTTCTTTTCTTTTTGGCTTTGGTATTCTAAAATAAAAGCGTCAGATTTTAATCATCGTCGACGAAAAAACAAAATTACGGTCATAAAAGGAGGATCCAATTTATGGCTAAATTGTAAAACGAGCCGCCACTTTAAAACTAAACATTCTCACAAAATAAAAACTTTTAGAATATACACATTGAAGTGAATATTAAAATAAACATTTACATTTACTTGTCGATAAAGATATGATTTACTTTTAAGGCCTTCAAACCACTAAAAAAAATTAATAATTTGTCGTTAAAAACGCCTTCAAGCCGCTAAAAAAATTTTTTTTCGGTATTTTCATTTTATTAATTTTTTTTTTCGACAATTAATTATAAATAAAAAATCTAAAAAATGTTTTTCGGCATTTTTATTTGATTTTAATATATTTATTTTCAACAATCAGGTATTTTCGCGCCTCAAGAACCACTAGCCGGTGGCTGCTGAAAAAAACACCAGCTACGATTGTAGTCCGTAGCCGAAGCGGTGTCACTTGAAAAACAACTAGGGTGGGGTTGGAGTTTAGGGTTATTTTAATGGGAATATAAATAAATAATTTGGGCTCTGCTTTTTCTGGGTCACCCTGTATACAGGGTGACCCAGAAAAAACAGAACCTACAAATTTTGTAATAAAACAGTTAATTTTAACTCGGGGCGGGGGGGGTCAGGAAAAGTTGGTGTTTTTTTTTGTTTGTTTTCTTTTCAAGTGACACCGCTTCGGCTACAGATTTCAATCGTAGCCGGTGTTTTTTTCAGCAGCCACCGTTTTTGAGGCAGGAGTTCGGGACGGAACTCCGCGAAGAGTACCCAACAATCAATTACAAATGTCCTTGTGTCGCGCTCTTCTTAAGTGGGATGACTCTCACCACAAATACCTTACCAGTGGTCATCCCACCCAATCAAGCATTCTGTTAGGCGTACGATATCTGCGTAGGTCTGTGGGGATTAAAATAAAACGAAAATAAAATTAGAATAACAAATTTAAAAAACACAACAAACTCCCATGGGCCCTCACCGGAAGAACCCACCGCGCATGTCCGACTAAAAGGTCTGTCCCTCGACCCCCAAAAGAATATCTCGGCCATTTCGAGTTCTGGCCTTAGTGTAGTCGTTTCCTCTGTCATGGGGATATCCCCTTGCCACGGACGACTATTACCTGGTCAATAAAGCCTAAGTCATAAAACTACTTCTTGCCTTTGTCTCTTTCTTTTTGTTCCTTAAACTGACCTGGTAAACGTTCATAAGGTCATTAATCATCTTAACAACAGCAATCTTGAGCACCTTTTTGATCTCCATCTTTCTAACACACGTGGGCATGCTTACAAAGTCAGAAAACAGCACTGCTCACGTGATTTTCGGAAACATTTTTTCACACTCAGAATTGCGGAAACATGGAATAAAATGCCCGCGTCTGTTG
Organism: Doryteuthis pealeii; assembly: GCA_023376005.1. Taxonomy (NCBI): domain Eukaryota; kingdom Metazoa; phylum Mollusca; class Cephalopoda; order Myopsida; family Loliginidae; genus Doryteuthis; species Doryteuthis pealeii. Next base: position 111,384 of record JALAJA010000174.1, on the reverse strand, counting down.
TAGGCTGCCGAAGCACTGAATCTTTCAAAGCCTCCATGCTTCCTGTAGTCCGCCGACACTATACCTGATGCCACTCTCCACATACACATGCATATACGCGCACACATACATGCATATTACTACTGTAAACTGTTCATGTTCCTGACACTAATACATTATTCTGTGTACTTGACATGAGACTTTGATGAATTGTGGTGCACCTCAGCACTGTACACATACATGTATATTACTACTGTAAACTGTTCATGTTCCTGACACTAATACATTATTCTGTGTACTTGACATGAGACTTTGATGAGTTGTGATGCACCTGAGCACTGTACACAATAAATGTCATTATTAAATTCCTTATTTTCAGCGCGGCCACCAAATGAGATGGGGTTAAAGCGAAAAACCCAAAGAACACGCAAACAAGAATGTCCGGCTACGTTTAAACCATAAAACCCCAAACCTCTTCCTACCCCATAGGTATACCCAAAAATTCGGCTGTTACTCCTTTTAAAAAATACGGGGGGTCAAAATTAAGTGACCTGAAAAAAAAATCAGAAAGTTTTGAAATAAAATAACTGTTGTATTATAAAATTAATTCATTGCTAAATCAACACTGAAAATTTAATTAAAATCGGATAATTCCCTGATTTTGCTATTTTTTTTTTTTTTTTTCAATCAGGGGTGTTAAACTTGTTTTATAAAAACACGGATTTTTCGACAAATTGGGTATACTTAATATCTGGCAACTAAGTCGACGGGGCGGCCTAAAGTCGGTATCAGCCAGTCAGCGAGGGAGTCTATCCCCTTTTCAATAGCGCTAGACCAAGAAGATTGTTTTTAGCATCTGAGGTGGAGCGCCACACCTACCATCAGCTCCTTACCTTACCGCACAGATCCCTGTGCTACTCAAACGCTGAGTTGGCGAGGGCCGGTTTCGAACTAGGAACCTTGTGGTTTCTAGCGGAACGCTCTACCGACTGAGCTAACCCGGCCCCTTGCCCTCCTATTAAAGGTTGGTTTTGAGGGGTTTTTTTTTTAATACAAACTTGTAAATACACACCCTGTGGACCCCAAGGCTTTTATTCACCCGGCAAAAATTGTATTCCTCCTCAGGTGTCTTTATGGAACAATTTGAGAAACTCCAGGATTATATTATTGGGGCTATACAGAATTATCTCCCTTACACTATACATCGTTTGATTCGGAATGAGACTTAAACCATCGAATTGGCAATAAATCTAAATTAATACTCGTGTTCCTTGATTGTACGACCGTTATCATATATGTACGACTGATATCATGTATACTTTTGAATTTAATATATATATATATATATATATATATATATATATATATATATGAAAGTACGTAAATAAACACTGTGTTTATTTGA
>JALAJA010000174.1:102500-105000 GCA_023376005.1 Doryteuthis pealeii | reverse complement strand
TCATTCATTCATCAAATTAAATTGTCTCAACTTCTGAAATAAAATGTATGTGGGTAGTAATTTCAACCTAGTTCGTGGTCCAGTTGATATAAGAGGATATGTGTGTGAGGAAAGAGGGGTTTGAAATAAGGTGAATGAGAATCTTCTGAAATAAAAAAAAATAGGTTAAATCGAACTTAACGGACCTAAATTCCATCATCGTATGAAAGAAAGAAAGAAATTTTTTTTTTTAAATCAGGGAATTTAATGAAATCTTCAGTGTTGATACATTAATGAATAAAAGATATAATGCACTAGTTATTTTATTTTAAAAAAACTTTTACATTTTTTCAGGTCAGTTAACTTTGAACCGCGTATCTTTGAGAATCTGCGTTACGCCTCAAAGATACATGGTCCAAAGTTAACTTTGTTTCTGTTTGTTTGTTTGTTTGTTTGTTTGTTTATTGATTTTAACGGCATATCAACCCGTCCGGGGTTATGTCATGCCTACCGGTTATGATGTAATACATATTGTGTATTTATATATATACTTTTAGTAATTGGTTTTAACAATGTGTTAACATTATTGGGGATTACGTTGTATGGTATTGGTTTGTTTCATGTCTATATTCTATGGTATATTTTTGTTTCCCTCAAAAAGGAGAGAATATCCTCCATGTTGACATTTTCAAACAGATCTTTCATATTGTTTGCTTTAAAATAACGATTTCTGATGTGAGCAAAAAACCTGCATTCCATGAATAAGTGTTTAACTGTCAAAGGTGTTTGACATGTTTCACACTGTGGTTGTTGTTCTTGCTTGAGTATATAGGAGTGCGTTAGTTTTGTATGACCAATGCATAATCGGGACACAATGACTTGTTCCTTTCTAGACTTAAGAATGGTCGATATGCAGACAATTTGTGGAAGAGCTGGCTAGGACTTCTCTCAGTTCTGACTGGGTTTGAAGACGATTAAATTAACAAGTGCTATTAACTACTGTCAACTATTTCAATGATTCAAAAACGCTTGTATACAAATAATTATCTTTAAATAGGAATAGTTTTTTGAAACCATATCTTATTATAATGGAGATTGTGGTTTTTTCTGTCTGTAACCGAAACTATATTCCTACTCAAGTCACAATTCTCTTAGTTATTGACATCACATTCTCCATGATTTTATTTTTATCTAAACCTCTATTATTAATAAAATTGTCTTACATTATTAATACTGTTAACTATGTCTACATACTGACAACATGCAATTATATTTATATATACAACAAAATAGCAGTTTACAGTGTGAACGGGAAGGCTAATTTGCATATTAATATTAAAAAATCAAATTTAATAAATATGTGCTTAGTATTATTGATTTCTAACTGTTTGGTTTTTATTTAATGAATATAGCAAAAATCTCTTCAATGAATTTTAAATGAAATCCATTAACAAGATAAAAAACTGTCATTTTATTCTTTACTTCCTCTTATAACTAAAGACTTAAATTAGAAAAATATAACAATGAAAGACGAGAGTGATGGAAGAGTAAAGTTTCAGTTGTTCCATTTTTTAATTATACTCCCTCTGTTTCAAATCTTTATTTATACTCCTCTGTTTCAAATCTTTTTATCTGTATTCTTATTTAGTTTCATTAGCCTTTCTAATTTAATACAATATATTATTACATTAAAACTTAAATACTTGCACCCGGAGGGTGCATATATTTGGCTAGTAATTATTAGATAGGAATATTTGAAACACTATGTTGGTCTATAAGTGGGTGTCGTGCTGCGGGTGACTTATAAGTTAGTGTAATAAGTAATCGAGAGTTACCTCCCCACTTTGTGATTACCTCCCCCTTTGGAGAATCCTCTAAGGAATACTAGACTATATAAACTCCTTATCTAGGATGAAATGTAATGCTTTTTATACGTAATCCTAATAATATCATCTCTTGCGCACTATTCTGCATTTTTACCTCATTTCCATGAGGATTCATATTGTCCACTCATAGAAGTTTTGTAGTTATTAAAAAATGTTTAAAAATTGATTAAAGCAGGGTATATATCATATATATAAAAATAAGATAAATAAAAATCTTCATAAAAATAAAAGGACATATATAGATAATATTTGTCTTTTTCTTTTTATGATAAAAAGCTTTATAAAAAGAAAAAGACTAAAAAGATATTTATCAAATGTCTTTTTAGTCTTCTTATAAAGCTTTTTTCTTTTTTGTTTTAAATTTTTTATTACCATTTTTGGTTCATAACAAAATAGTTTGCCTACTAGAAGCACCCTTACTCTCAAGTGTACCAAGTATTCTAAGTAGAATAAAGCTTTCCAAAGTCTATTGGTGTTATCGTTTATCATTACAGTTGGTTTCTCTCCGATGCACCTGTTCGTTCGGACTTCACACGCCCACGTTGTGTTGGTTGATCTGCAGGAAATCTGTGGAAGACCTGGCTCGAATTGCTATCAGTTCGGTCTTGGCTTGAAGACGACCAAATTTACCAGTG
>JALAJA010000174.1:82500-97500 GCA_023376005.1 Doryteuthis pealeii | reverse complement strand
ATTGTTATCTACACTATTTCTCTGAATTTTCTTGATGAGGCTTGATAATTTGTATTATTCGGATTATTCGGACTATTGTCCTCATCTTTATTGTTATCTACACTATTTTCTCTGAATTTTCTTGATGAGGCTTGATAATTGGATTATTCGGATTATTCGGACTATTGTCCTATCTTTATTGTTACCTCACACTATTCTCTGAATTTTGAGATGAGGCTTGATTATTAGTATTATTTTGGATTATTCAGACTATTGTCCTCATCTTTATTGTTATCTACACAATATCTCTGAATTTTTGAGATGAGGCTTGATAAATTAGTATTATTCGGATTATTCGGACTATTGTCCTCATCTTTATTGTTATCTAACACTATTTCTCTGAATTTTCTAGATGAGGCTTGATAATTTGTATTATTCGGATTATTCGGACTATTGTACTCATCTTTATTGTTATCTACACTATTTCTCTGAATTTTCTAGATGAGGCTTGATAATTTGTATTATTCGGATTATTGTCCTCATCTTTATTGTTATCTACACTATTTCTCTGAATTTTCTAGATGAGGCTTGATAATTAGTATTATTTGGATTATTCGGACTATTGTCCTCATCTTTATTGTTATACACTATTTTCCTGAATTTTTGAGATGAGGCTTGATAATTTGGATTATTCGGATTATTCGGACTATTTCCTCATCTTTATTGTTATCTACACTATTTCTCTGAATTTTCTAGATGAGGCTTGATAATTTTGTATTATTCGGATTATTCGGACTATTGTCCTCATCTTTATTGTTATCTACACTATTTCTCTGAATTTTTAAAGGATTACTTTTCTTCTTTTTTACCCCATATGATGGGATATTTCAAAGTTTCCTATCTATTCACCTCAGAACTCATTTATATTCAAATAAAAATGACAAGGTTGTTCGCGTAGTGATTTTTTTCAGTGTAAACAAATAAACGTGCGGTTTACGGTAAGATCCCCTATGGTGGGAAGGGCCGATGTGAGCGGCTCAAAGTAGGCAAACGAGTTAACATTGCAAACCTAATTATAAAAGTTTTTTTTTTCTCAAATTGAATCGACCTCCACTCCGCACTTGCTCCAAAAACCTGTTCAGATTCGCAAGGTTTAAGTTGAGATATGGTTTTAAAATATTTAATCTAATTACAAAGGTCTATCTTTTGACTTGTCCTTGGTAGGATGGTTGTAAGTATCCTCTCGTCTGTCACGCGGGAGACTGGACCTCGATTCTCCCCCGGGGAGGTTGTGACTTTTAATCTATATTTCTTTTTAAAATCAATTAAAAAAAAATAATAAGATAATTTCTATTTCTCTGAACTTTTTAGATGAGGCTTGATAATTAGTATTATTTGGATTATTCGGACTATTGTCTTCATCTTTATTGTTATCTACATTATTTCTCTGAATTTTTGAGATTAGGCTTGATGATAAGTATTATTCGTATTATTCGGACTATTGTCCTCATTGGCCTAGTTGATAAAGGAGTTAGGTTGAGATAGTTCTAAGTGACAGTTATCTCTAGACTGCAGGTTCAATCCTGGCCAGGGGCAGCAGTAACATAGAATAATAATTAACACAGCTTAATGCCTCTACCCAGCTATGGTTAGCGGAATGAGAACAGGATACCCCTGTGGACTAAATAAAGGGTTAGGATAAAAGTTCCTACTCAGACGCTGAGTTGGCGAGGACCGGTATCGAACTAGGAACCTCGTGGTTTCTAGCCGAACGCTCTACCGACCGAGCTTTATGACATCTATCAGGGATCTGTGCGGTAAAGTAAGGAGCTGATGGTAGGTGTGGCAAGGGCCTATATCGATATAGGAACCTTGTGGTTTCTAGCCGAACGCACTACCGACTGAGCAACCCTGGCCCTTAAAACCACCTTTACTTCGCTTGAAAATAACCTTGTGTCACATCCTGCTAATTAAAAATTTAAAATAACAATCTCCCAGGAGCCTTCAGACAGGAAGCACCCTCTAGGCATGCGCAGAAAAAGTCCCCATCCTACCACCAAGAAGAACTCTCGGCCATTCCAAACGCAGACCTTACTGGGAACACATGTTATTGACTGGTTCAGAAAAAAAAATTCTCTTCTCCAAAAAATAACTATGAACCTAGGAATAAAGTCTGACAACCCACAAGAAAGAAAGAAAAACCAAGTATATTTGGGGTTTAAGAAAAGAAATTAACAATAACCACTGAACACGCATCAAGGACGACCAAAATCCCAAACCCATATAAACCAACAACCTTATCCCATAAATTTACCGCCTTGGCAATGTTATCGTTCTAATGACAGTTGTTACGTTGTAATACTCACGGTACTAAAACGATACATGCACCGTAGTCCTTTTTTCTTTCTTGGTACTAAAACTCCGATAAAAAATCATAACCCGAGAAACATGTCGTCACAACTCCCAGCCTTTATTAACGTGCTCGTCTAGTGGCTTCTACCAGGGAGGAGGGGAGGCAGAGAGAACGAGAGAGAGAGAACACTACTAAATTCCTGGGCTCTAATCAGGTCTGTGCCCTACGACGGACGCCGGCAAAAAAGAGGACGAACCCTTTCTTCCTTCCCCCACGTCACCACGTGACTTCCGGTCAACACCCGACTTCCGCTTGCCCCTCAATTCTTCGTTCGGGGTCACGCTACGGTCAAAACCATCGCTCTCCTCTTTTGGGTCATCACTATTTTTTAAGCCTTTGTTATTTATTCCTCCTCCTTCCATTAGCAGTTCTAGTTCACACAAGTCATCCTGCTACACAGTGCTACCTTGGAACCTTTACTTGTAGTTCCCTTACAGTAATAATTGTTTTTGCGTTTACTTTCCAATTTCTACCCAGTGGGTCAGGGCTGGTTAGTTGTTACATAATTGTTAGTATCCTAACACTTATTTACAGTAGTGTAGAAACCAAAATGGCTGTTATAAGTTGCAACCGACGGCCTTGAAGGATTGAGTGACAAGGCTTGACCTCATCCTGATCCTTCCGGTGGATACCGTGAGAATCGGTGGAGAAGACCCTCTTCCGGTTTAGATTAGAAAGAGTTTTTAGTCAGTATCGGCCAAACCACGAAAGTGGTAAGTCGTGTTAAGCGCACTGCCGTACTCAATCTGCGCAGTTAGTCTGGTGGGGATTTTCGGAATAAAATATGATCTAAAGTCTTGGGTTATTATCTAAAAACAACCAATAACACAGGGCTTCTGATAGAGAGAAATCCCCAATGAAGACCAGACACGAAAGTCCCCAAGACGAAGTCCAGACGCTAGAAGAAGAACGTAGATAGAAAAGATGAACAGAAGAAAGAATAGAAGTAAGAAAGTAAGAAAAGAGAGTATACAACATTTATACTTTTTTTTAGTAATTGGTTTAAAACAATGTGTTAGCATCATTGGGGATCATGTTGTATAGTATTGATTGATTAGGTTCATGTCTATATTCCATGGTAATTTATTTCCTTCAAAAGGTAAATCAACCCGTCTGGGGTTATGTCATGCCTAGCGGTAAAGGAAGTAATAATGTTGTGTATCTATATTTACACATTTGTGGTAATTGGTTTAAAACAATGTGTTAGCATCATTGGGGATCATGTTGTATAGTATTGATTAGGTTCGTGTCTATATTCTATGGTATAATTTTATTTCCTTCAAAAAGGACAGATGTCCTCCATGTTGAATTTTCAAATACATTTTCCTATTGTTTGCTTTAAAATAACGGTTTCTGATGTGAGCAAAAAACCTGCATTCTATGAATAAGTGTTTAACCGTCAAAGGTGTTTGACATGTTTCACACTGCGGTGGTTGTTCTTGTTTGAGTATATCAAAGATGAGCAGAAGAATAATAGAGTATACAACAGTTAATTACGAGCAGAAGAAAAAAGAGAACAAAACAATTGTTAACAACAGTACGAAGTAAAGAAAACAAAAGGTTGAATGTAATTGACTTTAAAGGTAATAATGAACTATAACACCAACTTGAAGAGCACGAATTGTAAAAAAAACTAATAGTGACTTGTTGTTATCGAAAAAGAGACCATAAATAATTTCATCATATTCATGATGAACCAATAAACGTTGTTCCCAAGAAAGTTTAATTGTCCCTGACATAAAATATTCCATTACAGGTTTGTGTGAAAAAGAAAAAGTAGGCATAATTCAAACAACACTGTGATTTTATTTACCTAGTTTGTTTGAGACAGAAACTACAAATACGGCGCAGCAAGTCAATCCGAGACATATCTATATATTACGAAAATTATCATTACTAGCAGGACCTGTGGATATACCACAGTATAAAATGGGGCCGGGTTAGCTCAGCGTAGAGCGTTCGGCCTAGAAACCACAAGGTTCCTAGTTCGATACCGGTCCCCCGCCAACTCAGCGTATGAGTAGCACAGTGTTATCACCGATTGATGATAGGGAGCCTCTCTGACCGCCTAATCTATTTTGAAGCTGTACAAAGGCTATGGGTGCGGCCTTACACTTAGAGTTTGCATCACCGGTCTGGAACCCCTAATCTTGCTCAGAATATTAAACCATCCTAGAACTGTACAGAGGGACGTTCAGAGTAGGCAGATGCCCTGTGGAGGGTATTCGTTGGTTGCACGCTCTCTGTACAGTTTCTAGAGGTTAATATTCTGAGCAAGATAGGGGTTCCAGACGGTGATGCAAACTCTAAGTGTGCGCGCACCATAGCTTTGTACAGCTTCAAATAGATAGGCGGTCAGAGAGGCTCCCTATCATCAATCGGTTGATAACATCAGCCCTAGCACCTATATGATTGTCCTGACCCTTAATACCCTCTATAGCAATCCCCCAACCCTTTTATCATATATGTGCTAGAAGGTAGTGCTGAAGTCTTAGTGTCCTGGGTATGTTGTTAAACTGCATCTAGTAGTAGGTTCCAATTCTGGAGGTTTGGGGAGTGTGGAGTACCCCTTCATCACCTTACTCCCAGGTTCACCTGGTCCATCATGGTAGTACCTGTTAGGGTCCCATCTATAGTTAAATAGATAAAAATGAATTACAAAAATGTGTTAAATAAAAATCAGTTTAAAAACAAACTGAATACCTGTGAGGATTAATAAGAATAATAAAACAAAATTAAATTAAATTTAAAAAAATAAATAAATAAATAAAAAGTAATAATCTCCCAGAAGGCTTCAGAAAGAGCCCTTTAAGCCATGCGCAAACAAATTCTTGGCGCTAAAAAAGGTCCTCAGCCGTTTTTACTCCAAGCTGAGGTGCCCCGCTGAGGGGGAATGCCGAGGGTATAGACGCAATTTTAAACCTGCCACCAATGAGTCTCGGCTTGTAGGTGGTCCACGTTAATAGGGCCTTGTGCCTGACCTTGTACAGTTGGGTACGAGGATAATACCCTCCAAGACTTTCTAAGGAAGACTGATTGACTTGCTCGGAAAATATTCCCCTCAACGAAATAGTGTGAACCCGCTAATAAAGGTCTTACTCTAAAGTCATCCTCGTCTCTGTTCCTTCGCCTCTTTCATTAAATTCCATTTCAGCTTACCAGCCAACAAGAAGAAGAAATAGTTTTATTGGGGTAAGATACAAGACGAACGAACCAAACCTTACCCCATAAACTCAACAAGAATGAATCATCTTTGCATGAAATAACCCAACAGGGTTGATATACGTAAAAATCCAACCAACTTACTGCAGAATTAACAAAAAATCTTTCATATAACCACCCAACTTTTTTTCTAACAAAATAAAAATTTCTGTCTTGCATTGTCACAAACATCCGTAAAAAAAGAACAGTTTTCTCCGTTTATTCCTACCATAAAATAAACTGAACTCTCATTTTTATGTCCGTGTTTTTGCAAAATAAATGTTTTATTTTTCTTACACCCGTTAAGTTACAATACTAAATATATTTTATTTATTTAATATTCACTTCAATGTGTATATTCTAAAAAAAAATTATTTTGTAAGAATGGTAGTTTAAAGTTCAACTTTTTACTCGTAAATTCCTACCATCAACTTTTTACTCGTAAATTCCTACCATAAAATGCCCAAGCCTAATTTTATGGTAGGAATTTACGAGTAAAAGTTGAATATTACCTTTTGTTGTTGTTATTTCTCTTTCTTTTTGGCTTTGGTACTGTAAATATAAAAACGTCAGATTTTAATGATCGTCGACGAAAAACAAAATTACGGTCATAAAAGGAGGATCCAATTTATGCCTAAATTGTAAAACGAGCCCCCACTTTTAAAACTAAACATCTCACAAAAACTTTTAGAATATAAACATTGAAGTGAATATTAAAATAAATAAATAAATATATTTAGTATTGTAAAATAATGGGTGCAAGAAAAATAAAACATTTATTGCAAAACACGGACATAAAATGAGGTTCAGTTATTTTATGGTAGGAATAAACGAGAAAACTGTTCTCTTTAACCAACCATCACCTTCCACTTTGGACCATTTCTTCAGATAAGTACTTCACTATTTTTCCTAATGGATTTGGTAAAACAACATTAGAAAGGTCGTTATTAATTTCAAAGCATCAAATATTTGGAGGATCCATGAAAAAGAATTAAATACTCATTTCCAACAATTTTAGTTTCAAGTTGTTTAAAATCTACAATAACTAAAATTTGTGCGAGATGAACAATCGTGAATTTTGGTGAAAGGGAAAAAAAACGCGTTTAAAAAAAAGCAAAAAAGCAATAAAAAAAAAAACAAACTAGAAGATTTTAATCTGTAACGTATGTCAACTAAGACGTGAGACGAGGTGGCCGAGTGGTTAAGGCGATGGATCTGCTAATCCATTGGGGTCTCCCCGCGTGAGTTCGAATCTCATCCTCGTCGACAAGTTTTTTATTTCTTATTTTTTTATTTATCTACAACAAAACACGAGTAATTTATTCGTTATAAATTGTATTAAAATTAATTTCATGTATTTTAAAAAGAGAACAACTGATTTTTACAATTTTAAACTTTTTATATAAAGTTATTTTTAAAAGAACCCCTAAAACCGTAACCGAATTCGCAAAATGTTAATTCATAGTGTTTAAACTGTCATTGGTACCACCAAAAACTTTCTGTTTTAATTTTCCGACCTAAATCAGAAGAGTCAGCCCTTTTTTCTACATTCAGATTTTCTTGGCTAGAACCTTTTAAAAAGTTTTCATTGAAACTTTTGAATGATTAAAAAGAAAATTAACGGCTTATTGGTAGGATAGGGTTAATGATTTTTTAAAAAATATTATTAATTTATTTTACTAAGCATAGCATAGCAAGTAGACTGTGAATTTAGGGGAGTAAAAATTTAGTACACATTTTTGGTAAAAATGTTTTTGGTAAAAGTTGTTTTTTTTTACCATAGTCTACTGTATAGATGTTAGTGGAATGAATATGTATAAGTGAATCTGTTTTAATTTTTATTTATTTTTATTGTACCTCTGAAATCGAAATATCGTTAAATACTCGCGCAAAATTACAAGCGAATAGCAATTTTCAGTTTATTTCAATAGGACTTGATAAGTTTAAACTTATAAACTGTATAATTTCAATTCCCTTACAATAACAATGCTGAGGTGAAAAAGTGTATAACGGAATCACTATGCAACAACTTTAATTCTATACAACATCATAATTCATAATGCTGTCGTTTAATTAAAAAAAGAAGAAAAGAACAACTTATAAAATGAATTAACGTATTATTAATATTAAGTTATGGTTTCTTAGAGAGTTTGATTTTTATTAAAAGTATTAATCAATACCAATTCAGAAATTTAAAATATAATGTTTTTTTAATTTTAATTTTTTTTAAAATATGAAATGAAGTCCAATGTATTGGCTGACGTGGCGTAGTGGCTAACGTCTGAACTGCAATATCCGTAGGAAGCAAGTTCGAACTCTATACTACAATCAACACGCTCAGAAAACACACGTGCACATAAATAACTGAAGCTTTATAGAAACTCATTCATTGATAAATCAACACTGAAAATTTTCATTAAAATCGGATAAATTCTTTATTTTTATTTTTATTTTTATTTTTATTTTTCAATCAGGGGGTTAAATTGATTTTGTAAAATACGTCTATGACGTCATCTTTGTTGATGCCCAGTAATATATATTATTTGTCCCTACAAAAACTTCCATTTCTCCTGTCTTCCCTTGTTCTATAAACATTCGCGGAGGGCTGTAAAGTAGTTGTTACCGTAAACTGCTGTGAATTTATCTATTCTTTTTTTTTTTTAGCGAGAAGAAAGCAAAAAATAAGTAACTTTTTTCTTCTTTTTTTTTAATTGACAAATAAAATAATTTTGTTGAATTCAATTAAAAAAAAAAAAACGTTGGATCAAACTTGCTTCCTTTTTTGAACCAGCTCAAACATCATTTCCTGCGGCGATAGCAAATAGTGCATAATATTTACATAGCATTTAATCAACAAATATTCCTAGATTTATAAGCATCGTTGTCTGTGTAAATTATTTTCAACATTTTATATTTTTGAAAATTAAAATTCGTAATTTCTAATTCACTTTTCTTTTTACAACTATTATTTTTATTTCGTTGCTTGTTCCGTTCGGTATCAATCGCGATATTTAGATTATTTGAAAAAAAAAAAAGAAAAATTAATTTTATTTATTTACTGATTTAATTAAATTCTATAAATGAATCTTAAAACCAAAAAATATCCGAAAATTTATTTAAAAATATTTTATATAATTTTTATTTTTTTAAATAAATTTTTCGATATTTTTAGTTTTAAGATTCATTTATAGAATTTAATTAAATCAGTAAATAAATAAAATTAATTTTCTTTCTTTTTTTCCAAATAATCCAAATATAGCGATGATACCGAACGTTCTGTAACGGAATAAAAAAAATGATATTTATATTTGAAATATAAATATTTGAAATATGAAATTAATGAAAAGTGAAAAAAAGAATGAAATATTAATTTATTGGACTATATTTTTTTTTCCTCTCTTTAGATAGACCAAAAGTAAAACGGTAAATTTATTTATTATTATTAATTCATGAAAAAGTGTTCCATAAAAAATAAACTTCCTGTAAGCAAATATTTAATGAGACACATGAGCCAAAAGTTCGACTGGTCCTCGGTAGTATAGTGGTAAAAGTATCCCGCCTGTCACGCGGGAGACCGGGGTTCGATTCCCCGCCGGGGAGGTCATAATATTTTTAAAATGATTATCTTTTTTTTTAAATAATAGTCGGGGTGGCCTAAAGTCGGTATCAGTCTAGCACTAGACCAAGGAGATTATTTTAGCGTCTGAGACGGAGCGCCACACCTACCATCAGCTCCTCACTTTACCGCACAGCATCCATGTGCTACTCATACGCTGAGTTGGCGAAATAAATATTAATTACATTTTTATTAATAAATGAAATTAAAAAAAAAATAGATTAAAAAAGAAAGACGACTGAATTTTTCTATTATGGAGCAATCAGAAAAGGTATAGGTGGCGCTGCTAATAGGGTCTCACGCCCCAACATTCTACTAAATGTCATTTTTCATAAAAGTAGTATTCATAGAAAATATGTGAAAACCGCCGTTCCTGGACCCTCATGCAGGCTCCCCACCCCCGATTGGGAGTGGTAGTCGGGCCGGGTTAGCTCGGTCGGTAAGAGCGTTCAGCTAGAAACTACAAAGGTTCCATAGTTCGTTCAACAGCCCTCGCCAACTCAGCGTATGAGCAGCACAGGGATCGGTGCGGTAAAGTAAGCAGTCGATGGTAGGTTGGCGCCCTACCTCAGACGCTAAAATAATCTCCTTGTCTAGTGCTAGTGAAAAGGGGATAGACTCCCTCGCTGTATGGCTCATACCGACATTAGGCCGCCCCGACGAGTAAGTGCCGGTCCTGCTTACAAGAGATTCACACGTTTTCATTTTATTTTTTATTTATTTTTTTCTACTTTCTTTTTTTCTATTTATTTTATTTTTGCTATTACTCCAGGTCCACCCCTGACACGGAATAACAGTACCGTTTATGGTGTCAACTATGGGTTAAATAGATAATAAGAATGAGTTCTTAAAAAAATGTATTGAAATAAATTAGTTTGGAAAAAAAGGAATACCTAATAAAAAATGAGAAAATTTTTAAAAATTATATCAATCAATTTGATTCAAGTATTTTTCCCTGACAGAAATCCTGTTTAGTATTCGTATAAAAATAAAAATAAAAACCTTTCCCAAAGCGGGGAATCGAACCCGGCCGCCGCGGTGAGAGCGCGGATTCCTAACCACTAGACCACTTGGAGGTGCTCTATTTGACTCAAGAAGACCTACTTATTCGATATTTGATGTAAGTTCAGTTTTAAATGTGTTACTATTTGGTGTATTATAGTTATTTAAAAGAACTACAGTCCTTTTTAAATTTAAACTAATGTCTATTCTAATATATGGCCATCTTTTATTGGTAAAAAGAACAGTTTTCTCGTTTATTCCTACCAATAAATTAACCGAACCCTCATTTTATGTCCGTGTTATTTGCAATAATGTTTTTATTTTCTTGCACCCGTTATTTTACAATACTAAATATATTTTATTTATTTATTTTAATATTCACTTCAATGTGTATATTCTAAAAGCTTTTATTTTGTGATAATGCTTAGTTTTAAAAGTGGGGTTAGTTTTTACACTTCAACTTTTTACTCGTAAATTCCTACCATAAAATGCCCAGCCTAATTTTACGGTAAAATTGTACTAGTAAAAAGTTGGAATATTACCTTTTGTTGTTGTTATTTCTTTTCTTTTTTGGCTTTGGTACTCTAAAAATAAAAACGTCAGATTTTAATCATCGTCGACGAAAAAACAAAATTACGGTCATAAAAAGGAGGATCCAATTTATGCCTAAATTGTTAAAACGAGCCCCACTTTAAAACTAACCATTCTCACAAAATAAAAACTTTTAGAATATACACATTGAAGTGAATATTAAAATAAACATTTACATTTACTTGTCGATAAAGATATGGTTTACTTTAAGGCCTTCAAAACCACTAAAAAAAAAAATAATAATTTGTCGATAAAAACGCCCTTCAAGCCGCTAAAAAAATTTTTTCGCTATTTCATTTTATTTAATTTTTTTTTCGACAATTAATTATAAATAAAAAATCTAAAAATGTTTTTTCGGCATTTTTATTTGGTTTTGTTGTATATGCAAAAGTCGAAATCTCCGATTCACTGATACAAACCCCATTCGTGCTACCACAAGTGAGTAAACAGATGTTATAAACACAGGATTAGTAGCAAGCGTATGGTGGCAAGGAAAAAACAAAACACAGATATAAATTTCAAAATTGTATTGAAAAGTAATATGGAAAAAAAAAACAACGAAAGTTGAAATAAATTCAAGAGAGCAACAGGTTTTAAAAGATTGATGAATGTTTAATAGGTGAATAGCAAGTCCGTAAATGTCAGGATGGGTATCGCACAATTTTTGTGATATTTCTGTTGAATATTAAAGTTCGTAAAATGTCCAGCTTGGTGTGGTATTGGTGTGGTGATGTAGGCAGATGGTATTGTGTATATGGAGTAGGCACGGACTGAAGTTCGCCCCTTAAGTTGATGATCGTAGAGAATTGGGGGTTGGAGGTAGATAAGTTTTGTTCACTTGTGGTGAATCAGTCGGTATGTCTGTTGTTGTTGTTGTCGTAGGCAGAATATTGTTGTGTGTAGCGGTAGGCACTTGTGGTGGGTCTTGCGTTTTAGAGTCGTTAGCTGTTGTGGGCAGAATCTTGTAGAAAATGTTCGCTTGTTTCGTGCCTGGTTCTAGCAGAATATTGTGTATTGGTAGTAGCGCTTTTTGTATCAACGAATGATGTATAAATGTTCGCTTGTTGATTTGACTGCCTGGTGAGGTCAGGTTGGGGTAAGTTGGGGGTGTAGGTGAGTCGCGCCTGTGATGTTCACCTCGCTTGCGAGCGTGTATTCGAATCGACGCCCCGGGACCTCTCTGTCTCCTGCCCTTCAAGCTTGTTTAGTTTTAATAGAGAATCGGCGGTCTCAAGTGGATCAATTGGAGTTGTTTCACTTTACCCGGAATCGCTTTCATTGGATGATTATTCGAATTTTTATTTACCAACTTTTTATTTTATTTAATTTTGGGGAATTGACTATCAAGCCGGAACTCTGATTTGGAGCCCAATGCCGCAGAATATATGTTAAAAATGGTCATTCCGTTTTAGGTAACGACCGAGGGCACTTCGACTTTATCCGTCCGTTGACGAGTGTATGTAGTTTGTATTAGGAATCGGGAGATTTCGACTTTTGCATATACAACAGTTTTAATATATTTATTTTCAACAATCAGGTATTTTCGCGCCTCAAGAACAACTAGCCGGTGGCTGCTGAAAAAAAAAACACCAGCTACGATTGTAGTCCGTAGCCGAAGCGGTGTCACTTGAAAAATAACTGGGGTTGGAGTTTAGGGTTATTTATGGGAATATAAATAAATAATTTGGGCTCTGCTTTTTCGGGTCACCCTGTATACACGGTGACCCAGAAAAAACAGAACCCACAAATTTTGTAATAAAACGGTTAATTTTAACTCGGGGGGTTTAGGGTTGGGGTGGGTTTTCAGGAAAAGTTGGTGTTTTTTTTTTTGTTTGTTTTTTTTCAAGTGACACCGCTTCGGCTACGGATTTCAATCGTACTGGTGTTTTTTCAGCAGCCACCGTTTTTGAGTACAGGAGTTCGGGACGGAACTCCGCGAAAAGTACCCAACAATCAATTACAAATGTCCTTGTGTCGCGCTCTTCTTAAGTGGGATGACTCTCACCACAAAGACCTTACCAGTGGCCATCCCACCAATCAAGCATTCTGTTAGGTGTACGATATCTGGCGTAGGTAATGTGGGGATTAAATAAAACGAAAATAAAATTAGAATAAAAAATTTTAAAAACACACAAAACTCCCATGAGCCTTCACCGGAAGAACCCACCGCGCATGTCCGACTAAAAGACTGTCCCCCGACCCCCAAAGAATACTCTCGCCATTTCGAGTTCTGGCCTTAGTGTAGTCGTTCCTTTGTCATGGTACTCCTTGCCATGGACGACTAATGACCCGGTCAATAAAGCCTGAGTCATAAAACTACTTTTGCCTTTGTCTCTTTCTTTTTGTTCCTTAAACTGACCTGGTAAACGCTCATGAGGTCATTAATCATCTTAACAACAGCAACCTTGAGCACCTTTTTAATCTCCATCTTTCTAACACACGTGGGCATGCCTACCAAAGTCAGAAAAACAGCATTGCTCACATGACTTTTGGAAACATTTTTTCACACTCAGAATTGCGGAAACATGGAATAAAATGCCCGCGTCTGTTGTAGGCTGCGAAGCACGAGTCTTTCAAAGCCTCCATGCTTCCTGTAGTCCGCCGACACTATACCTGATGCCACTCTCCACATACACATGAATACACGCGCACACATACATGCATATTACTACTGTAAACTGTTTATGTCCTGACACTAATACATTATTCTGTGTACTTGACATGAGACTTTGATGATTTGTGGTGCACCTGAGCACTGTACCATACATGCATATTACTACTGTAAACTGTTCATGTTCCAGACACTAATACATTATTCTGTGTACTTGACATGAGACTTTGATGAGTTGTGGTGCACCTGAGCACTGTACACATACATGCATATTACTACTGTAAACTGTTCATGTTCCAGACAACTAATACATTATTCTGTATACTTGACATGAGACTTTGATGAGTTGTGGTGCACCTGAGCACTGTACACATACATGTATATTACTCTACTGTAACTGTTCATGTTCCTGACACTAATACATTATTCTGTGTACTAGACATGAGACTTTGATGAGTTGTGATGCACCTGAGCATTGTACACAATAAATTTCATTATTAAATTCCTTATTTTCAGCGCGACACCAAATGAGATGGGGTTAAAGCGAAAAACCCAAAGAACACGCAAACAAGAATTGTCCGGCTACGTTTAAACCAATAAAACCCCAAAACCTCTTCCTATCCCATAGGTATACCAAAAAATTCGGCTGCTACTCCTTTTAAAAAAATAAGGGGGGTCAAAATTAAGTGACCTGAAAAAAAAATCAGAAAGTTTTGAAATAAATAACTGATTTATTATAAAATTAATTCATTGCTAAATCAACACTGAAAATTTCATTAAAAATCGGATAATTCCCTGATTTTTGCTATTTTTTTTTTTTTTTTTTTTTCAATCAGGGGTGTTAAACTTGTTTTTATAAAAAACATGGATTTTTTCGACAAATTGGGTATACTAATATCTGGCAACTAAGTTCGTCGTGGGCACGGCCTAAAGTCGGTATCAACCAGTCAGCGAGGGAGTATGTCTCCTTTTCAATAGCGCTAGACAAGGAGATTGTTTTTAGCATCTGAGGTGGAGCGCCACACCTACCATCAGCTCCTTACCATACCGCACAGATCCCTGTGCTACTCAAACGCTGAGTTGGCGAGGGGCCGGTTTTCGAACTAGGAACCTTGTGGTTTCTAGCCGAACGCTCTACCGACTGAGCTAACCCGGCCCTTGGCCCTCCTGTTAAGAGTTGGTTTTGAGGGTTTTTTTTTATAACAAACTTGTAAATACACACCCTGTGGACCCTTTTATTCACCCTGCAAAAATTGTATTCCTCCTCAGGTGTCTTTTATGGAACACTTTGAGAAAGGCTGCTCCAGGATTATATATTGGGGCTATACAGAATTATCTCCCTTACACTATACAGCGTTTGATTCGGAATGAGACTAAAACCATACGAATTGTCAATAAATCTATATTAATACTCGTGTTCCTTGATTGTACGACCGTTATCATAATATGTACGACTGTTACCATATATATATATATATATATATATATATATATATATATATATATATAATATTATAATTAGGTATCATTTATCCCCCTTATTTCATTCATTTTTATTTCATGCCATTCATTCATTTTACAATTAAT